>JAVSBV010124123.1:0-18618 GCA_033117975.1 Parotocinclus spilosoma | reverse complement strand
CACACACACACACACACACACACACACACACACACACACACACACACACACACACACACACACACACACAAAATCTAGTTTCAGTGCTGTGATTGGCTATTGTAATCACGCCTGCTGTGCTGGGATTGGGGAACTTGCATATGAAAACAGCCGATTAGCCAATGTTAGGGTAGAAGGCGGGACTAGTTGGAATGAGGGTGGGAATGAGCACTGTTTCTTCTCCGCGTTGTTCGTTTGCGCCATTTTGTGAACAGGCAGTGTTGATTGGATTTCTGCGCCCTGTACTGGAGCCAATCAGAAGAGTACCGGACACTGAGACACGGTAAAGAGTGCGCGGTTCATGGGGAAAGCTGGCTCACAGCACCGATTGGTTTCTTATTGGCCAATCAAATGAGTAATTCAGCAAAATACAGAAATCAAACTGGTAACGTGTGAACAACTTGCGAGCCGTGCGTCATACACACATTGATAAAATGGTGGAGGACGCGTGATATATCTGTGTGATCCCAACAAAGGAATTCCTATAGCTAGCTGGCGGACTGATTAGTGGTTTCTGTTTTCTAGTCAAAAGCTGACAGTCAGTCGTTACACTTGTTGGATTGCTGTGGAAGCTTTTGGATCTACGTTTGCATGCCCTCGAGTAATTTTTGAATTAGAAAGGGTGGTCTTAAAGAGTAATCGGATTAGTGTTTACAAGTGCATTTCAAGGCTGTCTGAAAATGGTTTTGGTTAGGCAATGAGCAGTTAGGCAATCTGCTTTTAATACGTTTTTATAGACATGACTCGTTATTTTATTCGTTGTCATTTGAGTCTGTTTTGATCTGAAGTCGTTTATCGGTTACTAACGTTCCAATGCGGCACACACACACACAACCCCAGTTATCGATCCAGCTTCCAGATGCACGTTTACATGCAAACTGCACTTTTGTGAATTACAGATTTTAGATTCCTACTTCCCAGTATTCAGTCTGTGTCCTTAAGTAGGAAAGCTGTTGAAGTGCTTAAATAATTTTAATGGTTATGGTAATGCTTTTAATACACTGCTCACAAACATTAGGGATATTTCAAAACGAATATGAAGCATTTGATATTATTTCATTAAACAAGATCACCAGAAAAGCAAATGAAAAGTCTGAAAAAGTTGTTTGATTACACAAATGAGATACAAACTCAATTATGGTGATTGAGTAGCAACATATTCATGGGAGTGAACAGAAGCATGTCAAACTTGATGAGTGTGTCACACACTGGCTGTTCAGTAGGGTGTATGGTCACCCAAGACTGCCAAAACACACCGAGAGTGATGGGGCATGGACAGAATCCGACTGTCCAGCAGTTTTTGTGCGATCCTCTTTGTATACATTTTGAAGTACCCCCTAACTTTTGTGAACAGTGTATATACTTTTCTATAGCATATGTGTTTTTGTATGGATGGTTTGGAATCAGTTGGTGTATACATTCCACTAGTTTTGTGGGTTTCTATTACATGTAATTCTGTACATTCAGTCTCTATTCTGGTACATACTACTTAGATTTTTGGTTTTTCTGTTAATTATATATATATATATATATATATATATATTATATACGTGCAATACACACTATGAATAATAAAATTATTGAGCCAAATGTTTCTGGACAGACTGAGCTGAGTCGTTAACTGCTGTACTGGGATTTTCCACAGACCGGCATCTCTAGGGTTTACAGAGAATGGTCTAAAAAGAGAGAGAGAATATTAATTGAGAAGAAATACCTTGTTGATGCCAGGGGGCAAAGGAAATTGTCCAGACTGGTTTGAGGCAACAGCGACTCAAAAATCACTTGATACAACTGAGGTATGCAAAAGAGTACAATACTTTAAACTTTGAAGCAGATGGGCAACTGCAGCAGAAAACCATCCCGGCTGCCACTCCTGTCAGCTAAGAACAGGCAACTGAGGCACAGAATCACCAAACTGAACTTGGGGAAAATGTTACATGGTCTCAACTGTCTTGATTTTTGCGCTAGATATTTGGATGGTAGGGTCAGAATTTTGCAACACCAGAAGGCGCACCATTCCATCTGGGGAAAACATACACTCATGCACACACTGCATAAATAATCTAAAAACTTGACAAGGAGTTCAGTTACATCAAGTTGTTAAGCCAGGTCATTGCTGTGTTTCCTGCTTCCAAGCTTTACATGAATGATGGCTGTGGACTTTGACATAACATTTAGTCATAACATCTTTTTTGTTCAGGCCTTGCATACTATTGTCTTATGCTTGTTTGTTTTCCATATTTATGCTCATCACAAGAATAGTGGATATTTCAAAATGAAATGTCCCATGATGGGGTATTCCCTAATTTTTGTGAGCAGTTTAGTTAGTTAGTTAGTGACAACGTAAAACTGATACAGTATCACAGTGTATATTCCAAGCAGTTGTGATTTAAGGGCCTTGTCTGGGCCTGATGGTGGCACTTTTTTGGTCTACAGTCCTTACACACTGCACCATGGCAGTTCATGTCTGGAAATGTGTTTAAGCAGAACTGGACCGAGTAAAAATCTCTACTTTTGGTAAATAGAAACAGCAGCATATTGAGGACACATGATTACAGACCGTTTAAGCTCAAATTTGTGCCTTTAAAATGCAGCTGGTTATATTGTATCAAATTGTGCATACAATTTGTAAATGCATAACATAATGGATTTAAAATTCTGGCTTATTTTAAAATCCTTATGTCAGCCTTAAATCTGTTATCATTGTTTGCTGTTTACATTACCATAAGTCAATAGATTTGTAATTTAATATTGTAATAGTGAGATATGGTTTTGCTCATCAGTTACTTTTCGTTCACAGTTGACCTGAAAGGTCATATGCTGTTTAATTGCTTCCTTATAGAAAATAGTTTCCAAGTCATTTGAATGCCCGCATGCACTAATTATGTCCTTCTGCTTTAGAGTGGTGACTGGTGGCAGTAAAAATGGAACAGTTTACCTCCACAAATGGTGGGGAGCAGATTGTCGTACAGGCAGCTAACGGGCAGATCCAACAGCAGGTGAGCAAACTGGGCCAAATGAGAAGACATACTTTGTCTTATGGCTGAGCGATATTGCTATAGATGATATAAATGCATGCACTATCCTATAATGGTTAATAATTGAGAATAGCAGTTATTTACACTTGAGTTTAAACATTCTGACTGTTCTATTGTGTGTTTTCGTAAGGGCTGTTAAGGCTTTTATCCATTAACATTCTACCAGGCCAAAAATGATTGAAGGTATGGACGAATAACATCTGTTGACATATCCAGCCATGGTTCCATCCATCCGTTATCCTCTGCTTAATCCACATGGGGGCACAAGGGCCGGAACAACCCTAGACGGGGCGCCAATCCATTGTAGGGCACACGCACACAGTCACACACTAAGGCTCACTTTACAGACACCAATTACCCTAACCATGTATTTGGACTGTGGGAGAAAACCGGAGTAACCAGAAGTAAACCCAAACAGACACAGGAAGGACCCAGGCCGCTCCGCGATGGGATTGAACCCGGGACCTTCTTGCTGTGAGGCAAAGGTGCTACCCACTGAGTCACTGTGCTGCCCATCCATGGTTCAATAAGGTTATTATCCTTAAAATTAAGGGTTTTAACCTACATAAAACATGTTACCATGACAGATACATAAGCTGTTGCAGAAAGTTTTTGTAAACACGTATTGAGTCTGAATGAGCAGACTGAATGCTGAGCTATGTTTGGCTCTTGTTGTGGCCTTATAAGCACATAGATGATGAGCTGCAGTTGGTTCTACTCGAGTGAATTTTGTGTGCTGGATGGTATTGAGCCTGGCTGAGGGTGGGAAGATGTGACAGCGTTACTGTTGTGTACAGTAGCGTTTCCCACAGAATTCGTTTGTGGTTGTGGCAATAAGCAAGTGTACATTCATGGAGGAGAACGAAGAACTGTGTCTCTGCAACGCATCACACCAGAGTGAGTGTGCTCGCTTTACACAGCATTCTGAATGACCTGTTTGCATCAAAAATATGCTCTACAGTGAAATTTTTATCCCTTTTTGTGAATTCCATATGGCAGTGCTAAGCATGGTCTGTATGATGGTTTTAGGATGAAGTCCGGACTGCAAAAAGTGGATCTTACGCTTTGCATACCTGTAGATGACGTTATAAAATGAGATATTATAGTTATATGGGCTTATTCACAGGCACAGGGCACTGTTACAGCTGTACAGCTGCAGACTGAGGCGCCTGTTGTTACAGCAGCGGGCCAGCAAGTACAGACACTCCAGGTAGTTGTGCGAAATCTGTGTCTTACCCTGTCGCATGCAGCTTTTGTCTGTGACATTGTGACCAGCATGCCTCGCCTCTGTTCATAACAGACTAGTGTAGAGTTACCATGTGCTTCCAAGACTAAATGGTGTATTCAGATAATCTTGCTTGGAGGATGCCTGAGGATTATATTTTGTCTATACCACAATATTTATTTTTCTTTTTTTTTAAAAAAAAAAAGTTATTTAAAATTCATATAAGAGGCATTTGTAAAGAACCATGTCTTGTCCTTGTCAAACATGTTTGCAGTGCATCGCATGCTGCTTTGAAATGATTGGAACAGTGGAAATATTGTATGCTCGTAGAGCGTAGTTTCACTGTATGGTCCTCTAAAGCATTGTGTATGGCATGCTCGTCTAACCATGGCCATGTTTGGTTCAAACATGCGAACTTGGTAGCTGTGAATTGGTTTATCCGCAGAAATGCACAGCGTAAATGTTTTTTTCCCCTGAAGCTTTTAGCTGCATGCACAGATTTCCTGTTATTACCAACCTCTGTAGTGAGGAACCAGGTTAACTGTGTGTTTTTGTGTTTGTATAAGGTTCAAGGCCAACCCCTGATGGTACAGGTGAGTGGTGGTCAGCTTATCACCTCCTCTGGGCAGCCCATCATGGTGCAGGCAATGTCTGGAGGCCAGGGTCAGACCATCATGCAGGTGCCCGTCTCGGGAGCTCAGGGCTTACAACAGGTAAGATTTGTCCACCATTTAATGAAAGGTTTAAATTTTTAGTAAACAAAGCATACATCATCAGAGTGATCAAACAGGGTAACCACCATGCTACCAAAAACTAGCTTTTAGCATAAGGAAGTGCTTGTTCATACCCAGCAACAGTTCATTTCTGGTTAAAAAAAATGGTGTAGCTCACATCAAAAGACCAGTTCCAACAGGTACAGTTTCACAGTTATTAAATGTGACATTGAACCACCGGTTAAACGAGATGTTATTGGTGTTTTTTTAAAATAGTTTGTGATATGGCATAGTTTGAGGGGGTAAGGAGAAATTTGTGTTCTTTAATGTTTTCCCATATACAGTACTGTGCAAAGGTCTTAGGCCACCACTATATTTGTTGTTTTAGCAATGGTATAATGACCATATATGACACAAATTGGACCCGTTTTTTTTTTAACATTGTCACTGCATAACACTCTTTTCTACTTATCTTTATTTTAGTCTTTGCAAGCTTTAGCATGTATTGTTTTTTTCACCCTGTCCCCTGAGATAAAAAGTTTTTTCTTGGCTGCTACCCAACACAAAATACCATTCCTGGTCAATCTTCTTTTTACTACAGAAGGGTCAACATGGTTCCATGATGAAGTTGCCAGATGCTGCAATTGTAATTTTTGTCAGCAGTACACTTGTTGCTGGAATCTTGGTCTTTACTCAGGTTTTAATACTACCTACACAATTGCTGTGTTTTCTTGTTGCATTCTACTAAAAAAGAACCTGACAAATAATTATGTATGGTCATTATACCGTTGATTTGTTTTTGCAACCAAATTGTTCATTTAGCTGTTGATCAATATTAATTGCCTGTACATAGCAAAACCACATGTCACGAAAACAAGTGACAACCTGTGTATCCAAGTTTGGAGTAAAATAAATGATATTTGGAGATGTCATGGAAAGTAGCAGCAAAAAGTTATAGCATGGCAAGTTTTATTTCTTTATCTTAAGTGACACTGCACATATTAAAAAAATTAATTGCACATTCTGCGACGTGACTCTTGTGCATGTGCACATCGCGATGTCGATGCTGAGAGGATATATTGTGTAGACCTGCTAGAAAATCTTTATAATGACTGTGACTATACTCTACACAGTCATAACTGCATCACATGGTTCATGCTTGTTTGTGCTCAGATTCAGCTGGTGCAGCCAGGTCAGATTCAGCTGCAGGGGGGCCAGACACTGCAGCTACAGGGGCAACAAGGTCAGGCCCAGCAGATCATTATCCAGCAACCCCAGGCAGCCATTACTGCAGGACAGAACCAGGTGTGCTCTCACTCATGTCATTACTTAATGGTTTGGGGGGAATGCTGGACAGGACTTTCATAACAGGGCCTTGGGTGCTCTTGTGCCCTTTCTGTAATGTTAGCATAATGTGTTTTTGTGAGATCTGCAGAACTATGGAATGTGGAAATAAATACATTGCATACTGTCTCTTCCTAGTTTCAGCATGTTTACTGTTGTGTTGTTAATAAGTGCTTTTATATGTATATTAGGGCCAGCAGATTACAGTCCAGGGACAGCAGGTTGCACAGACTGCTGAAGGACAGACCATTGTGTACCAGCCTGTGAACGCAGATGGCACTGTGCTGCAGCAGGGTATGTACTGAGTCACAAACCATCCTCCTTCATCCTGAGGGATCTAATCATTCTGGTTTTTGGAGGTACAAATATGTTTTCACGTTTGATTTAATGTGAGCATTGCTTTGTGGCATCTTTCCAAATCATATTAAATAACTCTGCTTGTCAATATGGGCAATGTTGGGTTTAGCAGTATTTGATCACTTAATAAAGCAGTACGAATATTCTTTTGTTTATAATTTATGTACCTGTAACTCTAAACCACAACCAAATTAAAATGTTTATTGATTTAGTAATAACACTGGCATTGTGCCATTTAGCCTATCAGGGGTGCTATATACTAAATGGAAGATTGCCAATATTGTCACTGACCTTTAAAATGCCATTTTATTGCAACATCTCAGGCATGATTACCATCCCAGCGGGCAGTCTGGCTGGAACACAGATTGTTCAGGCAGCAGGGGGCGCCAACACCTCCACCACCAACAGTGGGCAAGGCACAGTCACGGTCACACTGCCAGTATCTGGCAATGTGGTTAACGCTGGCGGGATGGTCATGGTAAGAGCATGAATATAATAGTTCAGTCATCAGTCAGTGCACGGCTTTCACTCAGTTCTATCATTATACTCCAGAGCAAAGAATTAGTCATGATATTGAGAACCCCACTTTGATTTGGGAAATGTGTTATTGAAAAAGAGGAATGAAATTGCTGTTAGAGTGGGAGCACTTGATCCTCCCTGCGGTTTGCAAATTAAAGAGATAATTATGTAAATTGCAAAACGAGAGTCAAGTCTTTCAGACCTCTTCTAATAAATTAAGCACACAGCTGGTATGTGGGAGTCCCTTTTATAAGGCCATAATTCTTCACCAATTTCTTCCATATTGCAGCATTAATATTTTTAGTTAATATTGAATTACATTAACTTAGCTCTGTCCTGTTTGTCTGAAAGATGGTGCCCGGGGGAGGTACGGTTCCCACCATCCAGCGCATCCCTCTGCCTGGGGCTGAGATGTTGGAGGAGGAGCCACTGTACGTGAATGCCAAGCAGTACCATCGCATCTTAAAAAGAAGACAAGCACGTGCCAAGCTGGAGGCTGAGGGCAAGATTCCCAAGGAAAGAAGGGTGAGCGACTGGTCAGCAAAAGGTTTTCCCAAGTTTGCCAGTTAAGACAAATTTGTCCTGTTGAGTGCTGACACCTTCAAACAAATATTACAAGATGCAAAAAACACTAGGAATGACAGTGAGCCAGATATTTAGGCGTGTATTTGCACTTAAATGCAACTGTCCTTTAGAAATGCTGATACATAGATATCAGATAACCAATTATACAATTGTGGTCAGCAGAAAAGCATGTCAGAATGAACAACACATCAGTATTCGATGTGGTTTAGCAAAAATAGTAGAAGGTCACTTTGGGATACAAGCTTGGGCTGCAGTGGGCACAGACTCAGCAAAACTGGACAGTTGAAGATTAGAAAAGCCTGCCCTGATGAATCTTGTTTATTGCTTTGGTACACAAGATTTGAGTCAGAATATGGCGCCAGCAGCTTGAATTCTTGGACCTATCCTGTCAATGGTCCAGGATGGTAGAGGTCTTGTAGGAGTGTGGGAAATTATTTATGTCCTGTGTGTGTGTGATTTATTGGTGCCCTGTCTGGGGTTGTTTGTGCCTGGCACCTTGTGCCGCTGGGTGGGCACTGGCTTTTCTGCAACCCTGTTCCGGCATAAGTGGATAAACAAAATGAATAAACGTGTGCTGTGGTCAAGTCAGTTTGGCTCAAGTCATTTTCCAGCATCTTATGGAATTCATGCCATGTAGAACAGAGAAAATGTTTTGAGAACTAAGAGTGGACCCAGTAGTGCTATAATGCTCATAAAGACTTCTTTGTGACTGAATATTGAATTGATTTACTGCAGTTTGTCTTTCCTGAGCTTGAATTTTGAATTTCCGCAGAAATACCTGCACGAGTCACGGCACAAACACGCGATGCAGAGGAAACGGGGTGATGGTGGACGCTTCTTTTCTCCCAAAGAAAAAGAGGAGATGGGACTGATTATGCAGGTGAGGCCGCAGCAACAAAGCAGAATCAAACAGGAGGACTTCCACTCTGCCACCGAAATCACAAGCTCGCACTGGCTGCCTGAACAAACCATGCCTCTCGCTTAGCTGCTGTCCTTCACTCTCATTGGCTGCCGAAATATGTCCGCGTCCTTGCTTAGCTTTGCTTTCCTAAGCTTTCTCTGCAGGTCATTTTTATGGAACTATATTATAAAATGCCAGAAGTCTGCTTCATCTGCATTTTATCACTTAACAGTTTGACTGCAAGCTGAAACTGCAGAACTAAATGCTGTGAAGCTTTTCTTATCGAATTCACCACTGTGAGACAGGACTCTAGTGAGCACTGGGTTACGTGATATTTGAATTGTATGTATGTAAAAAAAAGATATGTTTTCAATTGAATTGTTTTGTTGTAAATAATGTGAAATCATTGCCTTTTTGGTGAAGCAGTCAAGTGTAACCGTGTTGGTCGAAGGGATTTTTTTTTTTGGACATGTTTTTTATTTATTTTTATTTTTTTAACATTTTTGATTTATTCTACATGTGATGCATTCTTGTGTGCAGTTTTATGTTCATTTGCTCCATGTTGATTATGTAATTCTGAGTGAATTTGATCATTCATGAATAAATCTCATGGGAGTAAAATATTCCTAAACCTTTATTTCCCACATGTTTTATATTCTATTTAAATTCATTTGCTGTATTTCTTCTTATGGTTTCCTGCCTTCTCACTCATTTTATCATAAGCATGGCCTTGGCTACCATTGGGAACAGGTTGCATGACTTTGTCTCCAAATAGTGACCAGTAACATAATTTAACAGTGTTAATAATTAGGTTTTGTAATCACTGTGCTTGCTAAGGCTGTGCTTTTTTTCTCAATCCATTTCAATCATTTTGTTCACGTCTGAGTGCATGTTAACTAGTAAAGGAAATGGTTGTTGGACCGCTGAGTTGAATATTTCTGCATGGGGTGTGTGCGTGCACAATAATTGATCCGACTGCCTACTTATACCTCCTCCCTCCTTCTCTGTAGGAGCAGCAGGAGCAGAATCAGGCAGGAGAAGAAACTGTAGCCCAGATGATTCGAGTATCGTAGCAGCAGGTTCAAGAACCACCTTGTTCTTAACCAGCCTCTACATAATCAGCACCTAATACACACACACATATCTACTTAACGCAATGTTAGCTTAAGTAGTAGTGTCTGTTCTGTCTCTCCCTCTCCCCTTTAAACATGGGCCTGGTTTTAATCACCAGGATCCGATGTAAGTAACAGTGACATGTTTTGTACCTTAAAATGAAGAACCAGGCTTATCTGCTGTGACCTTTTCCTCAGATTAACAAGTACACTGACCCTTTAGTAGGTGGTTAAAAAGAGCTGTTTTACAATGTGTTAACTGTTTATTTGTGAATGTGCAGTGTTTTAGTTTATTTAAATATCGTAGTTTAGTGAAAATGTGCATTTATCTTTCATTATCAAGACCATTTGTATGATTCTCTTTGTCCTCTGTGAGTGAAGTACGGGTGGGTAAAAAAGGAAGAAAACTGCTAAATAGTATTTGTTGGGCGAAGTACTAATTGTAAAATAACTTTTTTGATATTGCAGTTTTTATATTGCTATGATTTGTAATTGGATTTGCTTTTTTATAAAGCTGTTGACCATCTTTTTACACTACATATCAGTATATTTCAAAAAGACATAAGGGCAAACAAACGCAGATAATCTCTACCAGGAAATACAGTATGTTAAACATTGAGAAGTTGAAATTTGATTAAATTGTTTAACAGAAAACATTTGTGTGTTTGTGTAAGCCTATCCTCAGCACTTCAAGTCACTGCTGAGCGCTGCACCTGAGCCTACGTTTTAATCGAGTTTTGGCCCTTTATCCAGTTCTGCCCTTTAATCCTCTTAATGAAGTGAACAGAAAGTCGAGGTCTTAGTTTCCTAATGGGCTGCCAGTGTCATCTTGTTGGTCCACTGCATTCTTCCTTATTGTGTGGTTGGTCAGGTTAAGAATGTAATGTTTGTTTGACTGTCTTTTGAGGTGCATGCTATAATGCTTAACCTCTTGGTTGGTTAAAATGTGGGAAGCTATATAGTTGATATTAAATGAGTAGACATTTAGGCTATTTGGTTTTGCTACAGTAATTATACTTTGAAATATCTGAAAGAGACAGCTCTTTAGAGAACAATTCCACTCTGAGCTACAGAGGACATTTTAAACTGCAATTAAAATGAGCAACTGATGGACACATTAAGACTGAACTATTTTGCTTGACCCCATTTTGCTGTATGTGGATAGCCCGAAGGGTCAAACTGGGTGAAATTTGCTACATAGGTCTTCCTCATTTTACGATGGTAGATAATTATATTCTGACTTTACGATTGGAATTTTCAGCAGAAACTAGTCTCGATTTTAAATGGTTCATTTTCCAGGGAAAATAATATACAGAGATAATCTGTTGCTTTTATGGTTATGGTGTCTAAGTATACATGGCAGTTGAACTCAGCTGCCAAATTTGTTACTCAGTGTTCATAAGACCCTAACTTGAGGTAGGAACCAAAAAAGTCACCATATATGGCATTGTAAGCACTACAAGTATCCTCTGTTCCAAGAGAAAGGGGTTTTCTGTTCATTTCTGTTAATTTGGTAGTTTTTTAAGTTTTTTTAATGGCTGTGGCATAACTTAATGAGCTAGATAATCTAACTTAATACAATATGATTACCACACAGACAACCTATACTACACCGCTCACAAAAATTAGGGGCTAAGATTTTTATGGGATATTTCCTTTTTAATTTCCCCCAAATTTGTGTGAACAGTATAGTTCATTTAATCGGTTTACCTCCAGGACTCAATTTCATTATGTTAACATTTAGGCTAGTCTTAAAAACATTCTAATGAACACGCTTCCTGTGAGTGACCGACAGGTGTTTAATTCTGATAAAACATATGAATTACATATAGTCTTAAAACAGCTATTCGTCATATTAAATAGCTTAAAATGAACCTAAGCATACCCACTGTTCATGGGGCAGTGTGGCCTGGTTGCTGCCTGTTAATTGTAATGTGCTTCCCTTTTCTGTGTTGGGTTCCTCTGGGTAATCTTGTTTCCTTCTACATTAGGTTAACTGGGGTCTCTATGGAGTTTATGTGCGTATGCAATGGGGCTGGTGCTCTGTCCAGGGTTGAGTCCTGATTTTGGCCTTGTGGTGTCAGACAGGCCATAACTCCTTGCACACTTGAATCATAGAAAATGTGTGATACTCATTGTTGGCTAATATATTTAGCAGCTGTTCATTTAAATGAATTTCTTTATTTGCTTATTTATTGCACAATTATAACATTGTGTATTGGAATGACAGAAACACGTTCTCGAGCTCGTCTTGTTTTCAAGCGTGCAGTTTGTCAAACATTCAAGACTCGTGATAGGCTGTACTGATTAAGGACATGGTATAGCGGCATAAACTAGTCTAGCTGATCGTGCTTGTGTCTCAAATTGACAAATACTCCCTATTTCTTAAACACTACACACTGTATGGCGGGATCTCGATCCCTTAAAATGCACCCTAACATATTGGCGTGCATTTTGAGACTTTAAAGGTATTCTATGAGCGCACTTGAGTTTCAGATATGACTTGTGTATTTCATTAATACTGAATCGTGTAGTGGATAGGGTTCGGATTGGGACGTACACATATACTGCTTCTTTTTTTTTGTTTGTTTGACGTAATGGAAAGCCACGCCTCTCCACGCGCTTCCTCTTCGTGCAGGTGCCTCTGCCACTCGAAGCCCCGCCCACCACTGATGCTGCGTACAAGCGAGCCGGACGCTCGAGCGAATAATCTGCAATCGGCTCAGTTTTAGAAGTGAAACCACTCTTAGCCGATTATTAGCATTGTTCGTCGAGACATTCGACTATTGTTGAATCCTTCATTTCGGACATCCCAGCGCTCGTTGGCTGCGATCTTGCTCTACGCTTGTGCCCAGCATTAGGCGTAGAGGACAACGCGAAAGGTTAGAGCGACCGGCAAGCTGTGGAATAGCGGCAATCGCGTACAAACCATCCAAGCGCTTCTAGGCTAGCTTTTATTACGCGATCATGACAGAGTCCAGCGTGGACGTCAAATCCGAGGTGAAACAGGCCAGTAAAGAATTTAAAGAGAGTGAGAATGTGGCGGAGAAGTACTCAGCCTTCACGGTGGGGAAGAAGAGCGAGGCGAGCGCTGGAGAACTGTCCTCCGCATTCACTGCGGTCAGCACTCATAAAAGCCTCAAGAAGGTAAGCTATGCCTTAGATCGGCTTATTATTCCATAAACACAACCTGTATTCATGCATAACACAGAACCTTCCACAAGCTGATGTTTCTCTGAAATCCATCTCTGACATCCACATTCATCTTGAACAAGTTGCATACACAGTCACTGCACCGCTGGATTTCAATGCGTACCAGAAGTAAATGTGAACATTTTGCTTCCATTCAGTTATCTCAGAGTAGAACCATGTAGTTGTAGTTTGCAGAGATCACTATTAAAATCCTGTATCAGTTCTGCTCCTGTCATCATTCCAATAGCAACTGTAGAGCAAGGAGACACCAACAGCAAGTGTACTTATTATTGTACAAATTCACACCCAACCTAGATGATTGTTGGTTTATTGTATCAAGAACAGTTTATTTAGGTTCCAACCATAGCTCATATACAACTAATACACTGAACAACTATGTTATACCTTTAATATAATAGATGTCTTAAATGCATTTTAAAAAATGGTCAACCTTAAGCCCTGCACACATATAGATACACATTTTTTTCTGTCTGTTTTTAGCACATTATCATTTTTTTTAACGTTATCTGTATATCCCATCCCATCTAGACAGAGTGACTGACTGAGTGGATCTACTAGAATAATGAATCATGAGTCGCATGTGACCAACCAATTTGGAGTGTCTGTGGGGACACTCAGTGGGGACCAAAGGTCTGAGACCACTAGCGAACATGTGTCTGTTTGGCATTTTAAAAACTCTCTCATAAAACGAGAGAGTGAACTGAATGGCAAGGACAAGGCAAGGCAAAATGTGATGATCCATCTTGACCAGTTAGAGTTCACAGTATTCCAAAGCATCTTGCAAATGTATTGAATGTTAGGTTTCTCAGTACTATGGTACCCCCTTAAATGCATAATGCTTAGATCAGGAGGATCAAATGGCACATTCTGTACACTCAGAAATTTATGTTATTATTCTTTTAAGATTTAACATTTTACTAAAATTGCTACACTGATTATATGATTTGTAATAATGAGCATAGCAAATTTGAGAGCAATTAAGTATTGAAGCAATTACAATAGTGGCCTGAGACATTTGGCCCCCTTTTTAAGTATATACGTTACATTACATGTGCCCTCTCTAATGGATTTCCGTATATACACATCTGGATAATTCTGCCCAGAATGTTTTGTTTTATTTGAAACAATCATATCACGTCTGTGCACAACTAGACGATTTGAATTTTTTCCTGGTGTCTTGTGTAAGGCTTCTAGCAGTTGGTTAAAAACAGAGGTAACTCAGTCGTTGTACATTTCCATGGAACTGCAATTTTTTACCTGTCATTCCAGTCTGATTCTATGCTACTACTATTTAATTGAAACCTCAAAGCTATTTCTAGGAACTGATTGTGAAAATAAATCTTGCTTTCATCATAACTAGCCTGTGGGTACTGATGCCAATTTTCTGAATGATGTCTTCTGGGAGTCCACTTGTTTCTGTGCAAACCTACTGGAATCTTATTTTTCACGTCTACACTTGGGTACACTCGTTCTAGTCTGAAAGTTCAGCCGGAAGTTTAATAAAGCTTTAAAAAGTATATATTTAAGTAGTGAAGCTATAACAAAGAGTTTATGGTTTACTCTACATGAAAAAGATTCCTGGGCTGATCTTTGTTTCAGCAAACTAGTATTAAAGGCTTAGCTTTGTAGTGAACACTATATTAGAGATCTCCATCCTTATAAGAGGTTAAGTAGATTCGGGATATTGTAGGTACATACTCTGTTATTCATTGTTACCAGATTTTGCTGAAAACTTTCTACTTTTTTATCATCAGTAGAAGGGTATTCATGGAAAAATTATACAGTATGGTATACCCAGGATTATTCTGTGATTATTCTATGTCCTCATGAAGCGTGTGCAATTATCCCTGCCTGTGTGTAGTTTTATGTGGGTGGGTGAGGTAACTCCACTTTTCAACCCACTCACTTGTCTGCTTGTTATACAGAAGATTCAGTAGCAGATTTCTGCAGCTTCTAATCAGAATCAGATTTAGTACCAGGCTTACTGGATCTGTGTATAGAAATGATGGATTCCATGAATGCACTAAATAAGAAAATGTGTAACATCCCTTGAAAATGAAATGTGTAACATATCTGGAAAATACAATTATTATTCTGATTCATATTCATATTTTTGGCTCACAAAAATGAATAATAAAATGTTCCGCAATTTACGCAAGCAATGTAGAAGGTAACCGATATTCAGAGATACTTTTTGAAACTGAGACAACATAGACAAGACAAGATAATTTATCTCAATTTATCTACTGTATTACTGGGTACCAGTTGTTTTACTTGATTAAATATAGCACTTCTGCTAGACACCCTAATCCCTTTACATAATAGCATCACACCCAAGTGCTGCTTAATCCATGTACAGATCCTTCCTGTATGACTTGTGAACTGTGATTGTGATTCCCATGTTTGTCCTAGCCTTTGTGAGTAAAGTCCGGATTATATTGAGTATAATCATTGTTTGTTCTTACCTTAAAACAGAAATTATTACAATGTCAGGAAGAATAGCCAAGGTTGTATTTCCTCTCAGAATGAACAGTAATCGCAGTCATGTTAAACAGGTCTCTCAAAGATCACTGCTTCAAAGACGGGGTAAACCTCTAGGCCAGGATCATTCTCTTCACCGTTCTTGAATTTGCATGAACCTTAACAAAACATGTACTGTTTCCTTTGAAAGCATTTAGTCCTATTCTCTTTCACCACATGAATTGCGGGAGATAATTTCTGACTCTGTATGAACGGTATTGTGATAATTTGGGTAGTTTGAACACCAGCAAGGGTGTAGTTTTGGTAACACCAGAACAGCATGCTGCATTGAGCTAAGAAATATGACACGTCAATGGATTCGCACGGGAACATTTTCCCTTGAACTTCTCAGGCTGAGAGTTGGAACCAGGCCATGGATTTGCTGCACCCCCTTCTAGCTTTCTTCTCTGCATCACAGATCTATGTTAAATGAAATACACTTCTCACAAAAGTATGGGGATATAGCATTAGATTTTGTGAGCAGTATAAAAAAACTTTTTTTCATGTAATATTTTTCAAGAATTTTAAACAATCTTGTATTAATATTACAGCGGAACCTCGAACACTTCTTCACTCAAACAATTTGGACTTTGAGTGGTAGGTTTGATGTTTGATGTTTTTTGCCAACAAAATCAAACAAAAATCCCAACCTGGAAATACCTATAATAAACAATCATTGCTACAGTATTCCAAAGATGATGCACGTAATCCAGTGCAGTCAGTGGCAATAATGCACCAGTATGATATGCCAATCACCCCTAAAACCCAAAAGAAGAAGAATTTAGGTTGTGATCATAGACATATAATGTATATGTTATTATATTATTTTATTATTGTATTATTGTATTACATATAGGCTAAGCTTATACAAAAGCTAATAGTATTGCTGTATAAGGGGGCATATCAAAAGGCTTAGCTACATTTTCATTAGTTGCAGCCTTATTCCGGGTATTCATGGTACAGCACAACATTGGAGTACTGAGAAATCAGAAGGAGAAATCAACTAGATGTGAATGAATACTAGTAACATAAGGGCATTCCAGTAATAACAGTCAGTAGAGTATAAGTCAAAACATAGGCTGGAGGTTGATACATAATCATAAAGTAGAAAGACAGGCATGGATAAAAATGAGATTACACAAAAAAGTGATGATGATGAAATGGGGGAAAGCACTAAAGACACAATGGTATGTACAGTACACATAAAAGCATAAAAAGGTATATTGTGAAGTCAAAACAATTAGCCATAAATATATAAATTAAATCCAAAATAAACAATGTCCCTAGTAGTGATGTATAGTGTAGCTTGACTTCAGAACCACATTTGATTATTCTATCATTTGTCTGATATTATTTGTAAAACCAGGGTCTGAGATTTTTCCAGCAGGGCATCACACTATAAATATTATTCACTTTACCCATCAGTGGTTTTAATGTTATGGCTGGTCAGGCTTTGGTTGAAGCTGCTTTTGCATTATTGAAAGAACATGCTAGCATTAATTTATACCGTAACTTAAATTAATGTTGCATATGCTTATTTTAATTTTCATTTACATTACTTTTAGTTCACAATGACCTGATTTGCTCGGTAAAATATAGATGGTTTAATGCTTCTCAGAATTATTTATGGGACGTGCTATGTAACATATTAAATGTTTATTAAACCTTTATTTTGCGATTTACACGTATAGCGAATGTACAAACAAGAACTATTGTTGATTACCAACTTTGTTCATTGAAACGTGCAATTGTCGTCTTTGCCAAGCCGGTAATTTCCATCAACCGACGCTGACTAGTTTGATGGTTGTTGCTTAATCTTAAGGAAACCAACTTTATCAATGTCAAGTCCCACCCGTGGCATTTTGGCAGGGGAGACAAGACGCGTACAGTTCTTTGGTCCGATTAAGCGGAATTTTGGTCCAAATAAGCAAATAACATCACACGTATATAATAGGATTTGTTTCGGTACTTTAGGTTTTGGTCTCCAGAATTGACTGTATTTACCTTAAAATACTTAAAAGAATGATTTTTGGGTGCATGTTTCAGACCTGCATAAACGTAAAAAATGTCTTTGGATTGACAGCAGAATTTAATTGTTGTTATTGACATTTAAATTCCTCCATGGTCTTGCTCCACTCTATCTCTGCAGTTTAGTAACATCACTACACTCATACCCGGTCGCTGGGCTCCTCTGATTCTGACCTTCTTTCTGTACCTAGGTTCAGGCTTTCCTCCATGGGTGGGAGATCCTTTGCTGCTCCCACCCTCTGGAACTTTATCCGTTTGGTCTGCTTCTACTCTCCTGGAATTTAAGTATCTTCTAAAAAGTTTAATGTTTTCCTTCTTTTACTTCATGAGTGTTCATTGCACTTGATTGGGTTCTGCAAAAGGAGCTATATAAGTTCAGCTCATTGTTGTTGTTTGCAAATTAGGATTAAATAAAGCTGAGCAGTTCAGAATACCAAAGTTCCACTGATACAGCACCATGCAAGCAATGCAAACAGTTCAGCTATATCATTCAGTATTATTTTAACGCTTGGAAATATATTGTGATGTTTAACAACAAGTTTGTATAGTCTTATACGTGTATATATAGTATATATAGTATATGTATATAGTAACTCCAAGTGCGATATGTATCGTCTACGATAATGTCTAAATTGCCATTTTAATGACACACAAGCTGACATTACGCAGCGCGTCATTGACTTGTTATGAAAACGAATGAAAAACACGCCTTCAACAGTTCACATTGCCAACGCATCATGCCGCCTGATAGGACATACGAATGCCAGCGTTGTAAAAAAAGGCACGAGGGAAGCTAATTAATTTAATTTAATTTATTTGGCTTCTTTTAACGTGGCTTATCGGCATCAGTGGCCATCCAGCGACATGCACAAGGTTAGATCCCTACACGAGTTCATTCCAAGACCGGTCATACATACATAAGTCAATGACAATTTCGACACCAATTTACCTAGCACACATGTCTTTGGACTGTGGGAGGAAACCGGAGTACCCGGAGTAAACCCACGCAGACACGGGGAGGACA
>JAVSBV010124113.1:0-18622 GCA_033117975.1 Parotocinclus spilosoma | reverse complement strand
TATGTGACTGGTGTTGAGATGAACTTGTGTATGGATATAACCATGTGTGTCGCTTACATGGGCACTGATGCTGATATCGACGTTAAAAAAGCCAAATAAATAAATAAAAATAAATATCAAATCTTCACATTAAGTGTTAATATTATGTTATCAAAATATTACCTAGATTAACAAATTAGTAGTGTGACTGTAAGCCTAGTTTATTCCCGACAATTTAGTGACATAGCAGGCTCTGTAGAATGAGTGGGTGGGGCTTAACTCCAGCAGTCAATGATGTGCTCGATTATCGGTTATTGACATTTGTTAATCGATTCAGAATCGTTAATGTCCAAATCACGATGCATCAAAAAATTAATTTTTTCCCCACCCCTATTAATGACATTTGTCACTAATGACAACTGTTTAAATATTAAGGACATTAAAAAGATTATAATGACACTTACGGTATTGCCTGAAGAGGCATTTTCTAGAGGCACTGCTTATAACAGGATAAGCAAACAGCGCAAATACAATACGGTCGTAGCAATAATCAAGTCAATATAGACACGTTCAGAGCAATGATTAAAAAAACTTAATAAAAAGTATATTTATTTTCTGTTTCAATAAATTAGTTATATAGTTATTATTGTATAGATAGTTAGATAGTATGTATATATACATACAATTATTTTTTTTATTTGTAGAGTTTAATAATCTGCAAACAAATTTAAAAGGCATTTGTCTGTAAAATAAATACTTTTTTTTACAGACAAATGCCTTTTAAATTTGTTTGCAGATTATAAACAAAATAATTGTGTCACTTAATTTCACAAACCCTGTGTCCAGCTGATCCAGTGTCACCAGGACTACCCAGTGCTCCTTGTCTGCCTGCATCACCCTGCCATAGATTGGGATATGGGTAAACAAACCAGTCACAATAGCAATATAATGCATTTAATCATTTCGGAATGCAGAGCTATAAAATGTTTTGACTGTTTTACCCCTCTTCCTCTTCTGCCTTTTGGGCCATTATGTCCAGTAGTGCCTGGGTCCCCTATTTCACCCTGAGTATTAAGAAAAAATGCTTATGTAAGTCACTGTGCTCACAAAAAATAGCGAATATTTCATTTAAATTTTTTGTGAGCAGTATATGTACAATGTGCAAGCTCATGTACTTAGAATGTATGACATGTTATTTACCATTCAATTCCACAAGTGCGGGCGCTTGGTGGCTCCATATTTTATTAATTCATCATTAAGTGTAGCAAGGGATTTTACACTTGTAAACATGTCATGATTAGACTTAGCATAATACTAGGTATGGCCACCCTGTTGTAGCCCATACTCCTCAAGATTCGAAGTGTTATGCAGTCTGAGATGTACAGAGTGATCATCTAAGAAGCTATAGCTGCACTGAACCACTGCCACATGATTGGTTGATATAGACCATTGCATTAATAGGTGCACAGGCACTGTGTGACTGATATTATGTGTACAATATGACTAGTAAATATTTCAAAGCTTGCAAAACTTTAAGTTTATTTACTAGCAAATCAGAGCTACAGTTTGCAACATCTGCAATACTGTTTATTTGACTCATCTCAGTCCTTCTTCTTGTGGCTTTGGTTCATACACCTGAATCTGATTTAGGCTAAAATTACAAGGAGAAACTCTGAAAATGAAAAGATACCTGAAGTCCAGGATATCCTGGAAAACCTGGATCTCCCTTAGAGTGAGCAGAAACAATTATTGATAATAAACAAACAAAGTCCAACTGCAACACAAGACAACCCATCCATAGTTTACTTAAATATAACCTTTTTTCCTTTAGGTCCTTGTATTCCAAATCCATCTGGACCGTCATTTCCCTGAGATCAAGCAGAATTTACAGTATTAAGTAATGAAAGCAGATGGCAGCAAAAACAACCCACACAATGGGCTACAGTTGTACCAATTTACTGTGCTGTATTCTACAACAAATATAGATCTGTGAACTTAACAAATACAATGTGACTATGTACCCTTTCAAATACACATTTAGTAATTTACTTGAATTATTAAAACCAACCATTGCTATAATAATTCATTGCTCAAGTGGTATCAAGTCTTGTATTGTTAATCAATACAAATTCCTGCTCTAATGTAAGGGATATTTACTTTCCTGAAATACTACCTGAACCATTAGGTCCTGTTATAACAAATAGTGAAGTTGGTAATGTTGGCACATAATGAAGTCTGCAGAGAGAACCATTGAGGTATAACCCACACTGTTGAATCTACATTCCTCCAGAACCAGAAAGCAATCAGGGAAAATGATCACTGGCCTGCGTCACCCTAGCCATTATCTGTTCCTGTGCCTTTCATCAGGCAGGCACTTCAAACACATAAGGACCTGAACAACCAGGCTTCAGAGAAGCGTTTTCCCTAAATCAATTTCACTCATGAACAACTGAACACTGCAGAACTTTAAACCTTCTGGACCTGATGGGTTCAAATCCCACCACTGCCAAGCTGCCACAGTTGAACCCTTAAGCAAGGTCCTTAACCCAGCATTGCTTGAATTGTAAGACTGCATGAGTTGTAAGTTGCTCTGGATAGGGGTGTCTGCTAAATGTTGTAAATGTAAAATGTAAATGTAAAATTGTAGACCTGCATAAGGCTGGGATGGGCTACAAGACAACAGGCAAGCATCTTGGTGCGAAGGCAACAACTTTTGGTGCAGTTCAGAAAATGGGAGAAACACACGATCCCCGGTCTGCGGCTCCATGCAAAAACTCACTTATTTGTATTTTAAATGTACTGTGAGTGTCTGTACAACCAAAATTCCTTGAATGCGTGAGTGTACCTGGCCAATAAAGTCTGATCCTTATTCTGATTCTGCTCAACATTAGCCAGATCATCAGTTTTTATTACATTTACATTTTACATTTGTATCATTTTACATATTACATGCTCACCGGAACACCTCTGGAGCCTGGTGGCCCAGCTGCTCCCTTATCTCCAGAGTCCCCTGGCTGGCCCTATACAAAATATGCACATATACAGTGATTAAAAACAGCAATTTAATAGTAAAAAGTATCTGCTCTGTGTGTGATAAATTGAAATCACCTTTTGTCCCCTAGGTCCTATGCTTCCTTTTACCCCAGGGTTTCCTTGTGTGCCAGGGGCTCCCTATTAGAAAATCACACTGGTGTTTGAAAAAATATCCCTGACAAAAACTCTATTTGGAGAGGAATGTGTTTTAGATACCTGGGGTCCAGGTAAACCAGGAATTCCTCTCTGTCCCGGGCCACCATTAGGTCCAATTGTGCCCTTGGAAAACACAAGACACAATCCTTCGATTAGTCAAGCTCCAAACCAAACACACATATACACACATATAGGCTGGTCAATCCACATACTTAAGTCTTGAAGTGTATTCACTAGAAGCAATAATCCTCTAGATGTTCTATATCCATTTAGGATGTTATGGTTTTTCTGATTAATTAAGGCAGGGAAGTCTCTGATCTTTGTCATATAATTACAGTCAAATAATTTAGTTGTGCAAAAATAACTGTGTTGACGAATGGCTAATAAGAGATTTACTGAGCTTAGTTATGAGCATTTTTTCCTAGGAGTCACTTGTATGTGAAATACATTCTACCAGAACAATATTTAAGCAAACCAGTAGTTAAGCATAATTAAAGTCAACATTTTTATTTTTTGAATCCTAAAGTGTCATCTAATAAAACACCTTTGTTAAAATTACTAAATACTTAGTGGTAAAGTTTTTTAGAATTCATTCTTTATTCTAACAAAACTACAATAATGTGTAAAACATAGTAAAAAGGCACCATTGGTCCCGGAGCTCCTGGTATTCCCCGTAGTCCTCGTTCTCCTGGGGGTCCTATAACACCCTGGAATTAAGACAAAATAATGTCTTAATGTCTGTTACTCCTATATCACACTACATTTAATTCACGTTTCATATATATTTAAAAACGTGATAATGTACTAGCAATGACACAAATTTTGAAATCAACAGTATTTAAGGATGCTCACACAACCATTTACTTTGTAGTATATAAACAAATCATAAATGTAAAATCAAACAGTTCTTATTTAATATTCTTGCTTTGTTACTTCAAACAAAATAAATTATATTTTTATAATTATTGACAGGCCAAGTAGAGCAAAACAAATAATGGTGTTGATAAAAAATGAAGAAAAAAATTATTTGCATTTCTTCAGCAAAGCAGTGTCAACATTTATGAATAAACTAGCCAATTAATTATTAATATTATTATTATTATTATTATTATTATTATTATTATTATTATTATTATTATTAATGTTGTTGTTTCTGCTGGCACACAAACAATAATACTACAGCTGTTACTGTTACTATTTGTATTATTATATATATTATAATATCTACTGTTGTGTACTTACATATTGTATTTATTTAATTTGTATTTTTCCGCTGAACATTACCATTTAACTTTTTTGGAACCTTACATTGCCTATCAGTTCAGATACAATCATATCTGTGTTTACAAGTATATATGAGTATTATGATAAAGAAGTATGGTTGCTCCTATAATTATATGATTTTTTCCTCTTCCTCTTCCTATTTATCTGCTCTTATTTTATTATCTGATTTGACTTGATAACATGCAAATACAAAATTATTAGTAACATGTATAACTTATTTTTTCTTTAAATAAAAAGTTTAATAATAAAAAAATCAGTGTCTTAATGACATAAGCAAAAAAACAGTCCAGATCTAAACCATATTAAAATAAATAGCTGAAATCTGATCTGCCAATCATTATTTGAGAAAGTTCAAACTAGCTTTATATAGAAATTTTTATTTTTAATAGTAAATTACGTGCCTCAAAGAAATCAGTACATCATAAAGCCTGAGGAGCAACAAACTACAAATTAAATGTTGTTATTTATTTATTGTTTGCTGATTACATATTTTTTCATTAAGTGAAACATTAAGTGTTTCCATATACTTTTTCTGGTAAATAATTAACTAAATAAACGTCATCTGGAAAATAAATAATTATTATTTATTATGATTATTACTGAGAATATTCATAACAAATGATAAAATAAATCATTATTTATAATTGTCATTCATTTGAATGATTTCATTTAATTTATTTGATGCATTTTTATTGACGGCTGAATAATCTGTGATTGGTTTATTTACTAAAAAAAAAGCTGGGTGAACATGCTTAAAGTGTGATTCCATAAATTTTGTAGTAGTATTGCTTCTTTTTTGTTTGTTTGTTCTGGAATTTATGTTTTGTCAGCCAAGACATATAAGTTAAATGGATTCCGATTCATGGAAGAAATATACTGAAAATATAACATTCGAAGCTGACAAGTGTGCATGTGTGTCATTTAGAAATCAAAAATTTATACCGGTGCGCCGATAGGACCTCGCCTTCCTTTCTGACCCTATGAAAGAAAAAGGGGACAGTTACCAGAAAACCTGCCAATTGGTAAAACAGCCCTCAAAGCAAAAAAAAAAAGAATATATAGTAAAAGATTTAAGGAAGCTTACAGGTAGGCCAACATCTCCTGGTCTGCCAGGACTACCATCTGGGCCTGCGTCACCCTGCAAGTGAAGCATGGATATCAAGTTACTGTAAGTAATTTAACGAGAACCAAATTGCCTACTCTAATAGTAAAATGAGGGCTAAATGCAATTAGTACTAAATTCTACATGTGATTATGTAAATGTGATTAGAATGTTTCTTCAGTATTAGCAATCATCAACCTTTAATGTGCAGGTTTAAAAACAAACAAATATTACAGCATATAATAAACAGCTTAGACAAACAAATATTTCATTTGTTCAGATTCTACCTGTTAACACGTTTAAATTGTTAGCACTAATTGAGATTTTTTATAGCCTTAAAGTATGGCACACCACAAGGTTCTGGTCTAGGTCCGTTATTGTTCATGCACTGCATAGGGCCCATTGAAAATACAAACATAATGCTGGTTTTCACTTCTGTGCTAATGATACAGTCGCAACCCCAAATCAGAAAAGGTTGGGGCAGTATGGAAAATGCACATAAAACACACAGTGTTTCTGACATTTACTTAATAAACCTGAGATATAATTTTTGTATGTCTGGTCAACAACATTTAATTTCTTAATAAACATTAATTCCTGCATTTCAGGCCTGCAACACATAAAAAAAAAGTTGGGACAGTAAACTATTTAGCATAATGTTGCCTGTTATTTTCACCACACTTAAAATATGTTTTGATACAGAGGACATCAAGTGATTTAGTGTTTCAGGTGTTATTTTGTCCAATTCATCCTGATAATACATTTTAATATGTGCAACAGTACATGGCCATGGGCAGTTGCTAAGGTAAGTGCAGGTAGCTAAGTTCAGTACCCATAGCCATTCTTCTGCTGTCGTGCCTTGATATGTGTAGCATGTTTAGCAGGTGTAGCATATGCCTGTAATGTGTGCAGCATGTGGTTGTGATTTGTTGAAAAATGCATGGATTACCCTGGAAAGATGACGTCTTAAAGGCAGCATATGTTGCTCTAAGATCTCAATGTACATTTTTTTGGACTGATAACAGTCTGGTTGGCCTTTTTGTCTTTAGTCTGGAGCACACAGAGTCCATTTTATTTCCAAAATAAATCTGGAATACTGAATTATCTAAACACAATACGCATTTCCATTGTGTGATGTTCTATCCTAGATCCCTCCGAGCCCAGAGAAGTCTATGCTGCATCCAGACATGGTCAACATCAGGCTTCTTTATTGCACGGTAAAATGTTAAGTGGCATTCATAAATGTAACCCAATATTGTAGTGCTTGACAAGTGCTTAAATGTTTTTTTCTTGATGCAGTGCCATCTGAGGGATCAAAGATCACAGACAACAAACTTAAATTTGCACTCTTGGACTTTATGCACTCCTTACGATTCCTTGAATTGTTTATTAATAGTACACACTGTAGCAAAATAAATTTGCAAATCTGTCATCTGTCTTTGAGGTACACTGTTCAATTGAAATGATTTTCGTGCACAGGTGTTGACAAATTGGAGATGATCTGGACATCTTTGATCTGCTCTGCTTTTGTACTAAATTATGATTACAATCACCTGTTGACATCCACTGTTTAAAATCATATAATCATTTAGGCTTTTTTTTATGGAATAAAGGAATTGATATTTATTAACAAATGAAACAAAAGTTGAATAGACAAAACATGAAATATGCCAGGTTCATACAGTCTGCAATAAAATAAAACTGAATGTAAGAAACACTGTTAAAACACATTAACACATAAACACTGTTTAAACACATTTTCCATAATGTATATGGAATATACCGTATAATGTACATAAAAATATGTATATAGTGTATATACAGTCTAATGCACTATATATGTTTCTGATCATTTCAATCAAACAAAGCAGTTTTACTGCTAATATCTATGATCACCAGCAACTGTGTCAGATCTGGCAGATGCTTTTCAGAATAATGTCTGAATAGATAAAGTGAACACAAGTTTTAAATCTTTTAATATTTCTGAAATTATTTTTGATTAAACTGCCCTAACTTTATAAGTCTCGTATTCAATATCCAATTATGATATGTAGTAATGAGATTTATAGCCAGTGCATTAAGGATTATGAATTCTGGATGTACAGGTACTTTATACACATTTAGTAAACCATTTGTAAATGACTTATGACATATTAATAATGCCCTATCATGCATACATATCACCATGAATGTTCAATCATTAGGTAATTCAGGTCAAGACAATCTAAACTGTAGAGATATAACACAGTCAGATTTTTAAATCTGCATTAAAGAGTTCATAAAGGAATACATGCACATACCTGAATGCCTGGGTATCCAGCTTCACCCTTAGGACCACGTATGTTGTTATCAGTGCCTGACTCACCCTTGATAAAAAAAACAGAAAAAGATAACAGAAAATCCACAAGTGCCAGAATCTGTCTAAGCTACAGTGGGAAGTCTAAAACCACTAGTGGAAATTTTTCTATTTTAGTATGGACTACACAAGTTTGTGCAAAAAAATCTGATCGATGTTATCTCAACATTATTTTACAGTATTCCAAACAGCATCCTGTATCCTTGGCTTTTGCACCCTTTTCAACAAATATCCGAAAACGTATTTTCAGTAGTGGTCTCAGATGTTCTGTCCTTTGTGTATAAAAGTATTATTTACTACAAAAGACAAAAATAGCCAACTCACCGGATCTCCCCTCATTCCTTTTTGTCCTGGATCACCTGGAATTCCTATAGTACCCTTCTTGCCCTTTAGCAGAATATGTCTATTTAGTATTAATTTTCTGAGCAAGTTATCCAAAAACAAATTATGAATATAATGCATTGTACCTTAAAATCTCACATATTGCCAAGTGATTGATATCAACTGTAACAAATGTGTATGTGTACTTTGAAATTAGCATTTATTGTAAAGCAGAAAAGATTAAAATCTTTACAGAAGTGCCTGGATCTCCTCGCACTCCTGGAGATCCTCCTGATCCAGCCACACCCTAAACAATTGTAAAATCAGAAATAAACACTCAAATATTTACACTAATTAATGCCCAGCCTTTTTATGCTAAATAATGTTTGTTGATTATTAACTCTGTCTTTACTTGAAAGCAAAAGTAATATATTACCTGTTCACCATTTACTCCATCTAACCCAATTCCTCCATCTTCGCCCTACAAGACAAAGCTTTGTTAATTCTTTAACAACTTTATATATATAGGGAAACAGGTATTTATTATATTTTTATTACATTCTTGGATACATTAAAAATACATTTTAAAGCATAGTTTTAGGAGCCATAATTATGAAGGTTTATGTAGTAGTGATGCTTACACATGGACATCCTTATATCTCAACAGATGTTAAACAGATTTGCAAAAACATCTGTTTTCCATTATTAATTAGTCTGATGTAGTGGTGACCTCATTTTGTATTTAAGACACTCTACCACAGTTAACAGAGTCTGGAGCTGTTTGAGTTATTCATTTTGGATGCTTACACATTCATTGACAAAAACTAACTCACTAGTAAGGAGCTGTTGGAATCAATCGAAACTTTATATACATTACTGTAAGAATGATACTGTATATGTAACTGATTACAGTATTCAAGCAAAAGATTAAGTTTACTGGGGCAACCTGTGCCATGTATGGAGCCTCTAGAATCCTATTGTGCTGGCTCTAGCCTGGATACAGGATGATATATCGTTGTGCATGGATGTATACATGTTCCAAATAGTATCCTGCACCACCTTATACCACACATGTAGATCTTGCACATTCATATTTTTCCGAAGCTGGCATCCCAGTTGGTCCTATAAATGCATAATAAATCTGGTGACTGGCCAGTACAAAGGAAGTGTATCTGAAGGAGACATACCTGTATTATGTGTGATCGAGCACTATTCTGCTAAAAATGCCAATTTGAAGCCCTGCCATGAGAGGTAACACAGCCACAGAATGTGGCCACAGGATGTTCTGAATGTATTGCTGAGTTGTTAGTGTTCCTTAAATTGCTAATAGGGGTGACTGACTGTCATATGTGATGACTCCCCAGATCAACGCAACCAGCAGTTCAGACACTGTGTTGCTCCTCAGAAAAGACTTCATTGAAGCTTTCAACATGAAGTCTCCATATTTGAACCTGGCTCAGGTCCCAAACAGAACCTGGATTAATCACTAAAGAAGATACAGCTCTAGTCTGTAGTTCAGGATTCTCATTAATTATACAGCTGCACATAATAGCAGGACTTGTAAAGGTTAATTTTCTACTGATTGATTGAGAAGTAGGAATTGATTGATTTCCTACTGCCAAGGTCCTGCAAATGGTCCAGGTAGAGAAATATGTGAAGTTAACATTCCACTGGAGTCTGGATGGTGTGCAACAAAACTGGGGGAGCTATTCATGCTTGTCTATCTGGGCTGTCCAGAGCCTGTTTGCTATGTGTGCCTACCCTCAAGGATCCACTCCTCCCAATATCTTCTAGCAGCTAAGTCAGAATGATGTGGGAGCTGTTCAGACTCAACAAACTGATCCGCAAGGACTGTGATGTTGTCGGCCGCAAGGACCTCAACGTATGACGCTAGGGTTCTTATTTCCAATGCTTAAATTATATGTTAGGGCTCACGCCGCGCCCGTTTCTGCTTCGTTGTGGATTGTAATTTTTTTTCCTTTGGTTTTGTTTATGTTTTTGACCGTACTGCACGTGGCGCTTTGTTTTGGTTAACGTGGTGATCTATTGGTTTGTTTCTTTACCGTCACTGTTTTCAGTTTCTTTGATTAGGTCTTTCCCAAGGCCAGGTTGGATCTCCCAAACAGCCACGAGGACTTTGCTCCGAGTGTAGGACTTCATCTGCTCACCCCTACTGGGACAGCCATCGTCTGGTGCCTTGACGGTGGCCCAGCATTCCCCGAAGCCAGGTTGGATCTCCCCAACAGCCACCAGGCTCCACCTCAAGCGTCGGGTTCTGGATTCCGGTCAGGACCTGCTTCGGTGTGTCGTCGGACTTTTGGGTCTTCCCCTTTTATGTTTTCGTTTTTGCCTGACCAGCTTTTGGGTTTGATTAATAAATCCCCTTATGTTTTTTCTAAAATTGTAGTCTGTCTATGGATCTTGTGGAGATTCTGGAGATTTGGCAAGTCCGAGGATTGTTTCGTCAGATTCCCATAACGCCCCCATAACATTATGCTGTTTATATGAGCAATAATAAAAGTAGTGTAATTCATTTTAATGTGTGTGCAATAACTAAGAAGTGCAATAATTTGAACTGCTCCATTCCATATTTATTATCGCATGTACTGCCACTTTGCCACTATATTCACATAATTTAAATAAATGTATATATTTCAATTATTTTATCTTTTTGTTTGAAGTTCGATCAGTTTTACGTTTTTCACTTCAGAGTGTTTATTTTTACACAAACAAAATAATTGCAATTTCCCTCCTGGGATCAATCAAGTATTTCTGATTCTGATTTGAAAAATTGCAGGGCGTTTTTTAATTGACCATTCTGCTTCACTGGGTCCAATGCTGCACCCCCTCTTAAAATCTGTCAGCTGGGCAAAAAGAGGTACGTCTAGCAGTCAACAATCTCTCACCAAGAGGTACACTTCCCAAAAGAAGTAGCCTGTAAGATCATTATCAGTACGAGCAACACCATGATCACCTGTCTAAAATCAGATCTACAGTATAAAGCTAACACATGCTTAATTTACTTAGTTGATAACTTTAGGTCATTTAAGTAATTTATGACATTTAATTTATGACCCTAGGACACTGCCTATAGAACACAGACTTAATGCTAACTATATAAACTATGTATTTACTATAGGTTTGGCTGCAAAGACCTGTTGCTATTTATAAAAAAGGTTATGGCATTAAAGTGTTTTCATAAAGATCTTAGTACTCACAATATCACCTGTGTAGCCTCTGACACCCTGCAGAGAAATTTAAGAGAAAATCTTTTAGACACAAATTAAATACAAACATGTTTACAGTTGTGATGATTAACCCTATTCTTATTTGCGGTTGCTATGAACCTTTTGAAACTTATGAAACTCTCGTAAAAAAAGCATTTAGCACAACCATAGCAAAAAGACATCTGCAGTTTGATCAAACTGTTTAGAGAAAAAAATAATACACACTTATCCTTAAAAGAGTACAATCTCTTCAAACATAACTTGATACACTTACTCGTAAATGAAAAAAGAAAAGATTTTGCAGTTTACTTACAAACTATTTATATCAACTGATATTAATGCTATCACTGGATTTAAAATATTTGGCATAAAGTGTTTTATATAGAATCTAAAGCTCTAATGCTAAATACAGTTTTAGTCACAATATAAACAAAAAGAGATGCCAAGAAACCTGTGAGCTCCATTGACTTAATAGCTACTGAAGTAAACAACTAGTACCTTTTGACCTCTTTTCCCAACACAGCCTCTATGTCCCCGGGTTCCATTCAGACCTGGTGGTCCTCTATTTCCCTGCAATGTCACAATATATTCCATGATTAAAAGCCTCTTGTAAGACAGTTCTAACTGATACACTGTACACAGTTGAGACTCCTAAGATTTTTTTTTTTTTTTTTTTAGATTGCCATGAAATGACTTTAGGATCTTACAACTTCTCCTTCCTCGCCAGGAAAGCCAACATATCCTTTTTGTCCAGGAAGACCCTGTTTGAAGTAAAGAGAGATACAATTTATTGGTATGCACAAACATTTTACAGTGTGCATTCTAAATTATTTCAAGCAGATATATTACCTTTGAGCCTGGAACTCCTCGAGCTCCTCGTAGTCCGTCTTGACCAGAGCACTGACACATAACGCCACAGCATTCGCGTGATGCCACATTATACTACAGTCAGGCAGATTGGGAACGTCAATAAATGATAAAGACTTTATTAGGTTTATTCTTAGAGGAATGATTTAATGTATTGATCCCAAAAATAAGAAGATACTTCAAAATGAAATATCCCATAATGTAGTATAATAATAATAATAATAATAATAATAATTGTTGCTTCGATTTTGTGACATATTGCTATTTTGACATAGTGTTTACTAATATTTTAGTTCATATTAACACTTAGAAGAATTATCATAATATAAATGAATTAATTTATCAACATTTATCATATGAGATAGTATAATGACTTACAATCTGCTTCTGAATGGCAGTGCCCACATTTTGCATGCCAATCATGAGTGGTTTCTTATACTCAAATCCTCTCCCAAACTCCAGCTTTTCTAGCTCTGTGGTGCTCTGGACCCCTTCCAGAGCCACGATCAGCAGTGCATGTATTCCTGTCACATAGTTACAATATAATGAATTGACTCTGATGTACCACTGGAAACACAAATATAAAGTCAATTGTAACAGTAATTGTGCCGAATATTTCACAAATAATTATAATACACATTCCATGAGATATTTTAGCACTGTCGCATTTTTTGCCCTACCGCTGTTTCTTAATTTCTCAGAGGCAAGCTTGAGTTCTTTAGTAGATGCATCCAGGCCATCCGTGAAAATGATCACCACCTGAGTATGTCATTCAGCCTAATTTAAACACTTGATCATAAAGCTTTAGGAAGCAGCTCATAAACAAAACAATTTCACAATTTTCAAGGCAAAAAATAAATAATGTTCTTCCACAAGTCACCTAAGTATACATACATAATGGAAAACATTCTTCCAACATATACTCTCTCAAATGGCCTTTCTATGTTCATCCCGTAGTGTGTTCCCTTCCATGGTCTTCTACCCTTTTCAAGGAATGGTTCCTGTTTTGCCCCATGTGCTGCCAGTTAGGCCCTGGCTCCCCACAACCCTGAACTCTAACACATGGGTATATTATGTGAATGAATGAATATGTGAGAGATTTGTAATTCAAATTTATAATATTCACCCCCCCATATCCTGTAGATTAGGGCATGGTCACCATGGAAAGGGATCACCACTATGCAGATAAAAATTTACTTTTACAGCAATAAGTCAGAATACTGGGGTAATGCTTTACATCAAAATTGCACTTAAGAAAATAGTAATAGTAATATTGTTCACGTTTTATCATTAACTAATCACAAACATCAACTATGTTACTTACCTTCACTCCTGCACTGAAAGCATTCAACTTTTTCTGAAAAGACTCCAGTAGTTGACCATTGAAGGCCAGATCTTCAGTCTTCAGGTTTGTCATCACTTTCTTTAATATGTTGTTATCGTACTTTTCAAAGCGAGTGTCATATAGGAGCTTCCCATCCCTAGCAACCAAACGATAGCCAATGTTGACTTCCGTAGTGCGATTTAAAAGACAGCACAGCTTGGTCATGTTGGAGACATATGTAATTATTTCAGGCAGATAGACCTGCAGCTTATATTGGCTACCCAATAAATGCTGTGAGCTGGCACGGGAGATATCAAATCCAACAGCAATATCCACGGTGCTGCAAACTGTGAGAAAAATTATATGTTAAATTAACTAGTGGATCTGAATATTTAGAAACATTAGATGTTAATATTAACAAAACTTTCCAATGAAAATTTTATATTTAATGACATGTAAAAGCCAAAATATTGTTTTGGACTCTATACTCACTTGTTTCCTCGCTTGGTATGTTGGAGCAAATGCTATTTACGACCCTCTGAATTGTTTCATCCAGTGTGAGGTGGGTAAAATTTTTAACCGAAACAATCCTTTCATCATACCTGGCAATTTGCTTAAGCAGAGGAACTGAAACGTTCCCTATAGCAACTGCAAACACTTCAATGCCTTTGGCCCTCAAAAGGTTAGCTGCAGTAAAAACACTGTCCTCCGAATTTGCAGCAGTGATCAGCAGCACTCTATGTGGTACTCCAATGCGGCTTCCATTGTCAATTTGGAAGAAACTTTGCACTTGATTAAGAGCATTTCCAATGTGAACTTTTTTGCTTGTGTCCCCTTTCCTCCCAGTGATGGCTTGAATGGCACTTTTCACATCTGATGCACTGTATGACAACTTTATCTCTTGATTGTATGTAGAACTGAACTGAGCTACACCAACATGATGAAGGGCCTGTTGTACGGGAAGACTGTTCACGAAATTCAGCAAAAAATGTTGCATGGCCTTCCATGAGACATCCCTGTTTGTAGTACTGTAAGAACTGTCAATTAAAATGACCAAATCGGCTTTCTTAGTCAGACATTCTGCAAAACAGTGAAGTCAAGGGTTACACATGGAGGTTGGAGGTATGCAAGAAATGTTCTTAATTTCAACTACAAAAATCTTTACATGTGTAATCTGTATGTCACCATGGCTAGTTTAGACAATATACTTGCCACGTTCTCATCACATAATTATCCGGTTAACCAACCTACCTATATATCAAGTGTTAGTGCCCCAAAGGTCTGCATTTGTTTTGCCATTCACATTGAACTGAATGCATTCCATAAAAGGCTCAAAAAGGCTTAAATCCTCCTGAGCACACTCTTACAATTGCAGGGAAATACTTTAATTGTTTTATTATATGGACAAATACAATTTTAAGTTTCAAGTTTCAAGTCACTATCCTTGTCAAAAACACATTGATCAGTACTAAAATATGCATTTAGTTTGATGATTATTTAGTATATTGTTAGTTAAGGCAGGCCTCAATCAATCCAAGCTTAATATTAAATCATCAGCTCTTGCCAATTAATTGACTTCCTGCAGAGGTCCAAGAGCAGAGCCACAAGTCAACATTTTAGTTGAAATACTTATTTGACTAGTTGTTTTGACAGAAGTAACAATTATCTAAATTGTGTAAGTATTCTAAGAATGGCTTTTTAATATTGGTATGCAGATTGTATATGCTTACCTGATTTTGCGTCTTCACAGACCGCTGTGGATATATTTGTCCTCAGAGTGTCCAAATCTTTATAGGTATCAACCATGTAAACCTTGCTTCTGTCTCTGGTGATTATTTCTAGCTCATTTAACTTTGCTTTACCCACTCCAATGCCATAAATACTAACCCCAAGTTCATGAATCTTATTAGCCGCATTGGGTATGGCACGTGGTTTTGTAGCTTCTCCATCTGTGATAATGAACATTATCTGTGGAACACCATCTGCACTTCTTCCACCTTTTGCTTTACCAAAGTAATCCACTGAGCATTCGAGTGCCATAGCTGTTTCAGTATTCCCGTTGGGTTGTTCAATATTATTAATGGCATTCTCAACATTTCTTTTGGTTTTGTACCGTTGTAAGGAGAATTTAGGCTCGCAAGTTGAAGCAAACATTATAACACAAATACGTACATTTGCTGGCCCAACGTGGGTATTGTTTACCACTGAGATCATGAAAGACTTCACTCTTTTAAAATCATCATTTGAAATGCTACTAGAGCCGTCCACCAAGAATACAACATCTGCCACTGCTGATTTCTGGCAAACTAAAGAAAAAAATAAGAGCAATTCAGAGCAAATTAGAAAAGTTTTTAGCTAAAAAGGAAATGGCAAATATTGCTTTACTTAGTCTTCCAATACCACAACCAGGTGGTTTAGTTTAATCACTAGAAAACTTTTTTGCATGAGTGTGAGATGATTAGCATGAGAATAATATACCAATCTAAACCAATCTAATCAAAACATACAATACAAGAATAGCTTACCTTTAGCAGCACTGCAAATCTTGAGCACAAGCTGTTCACCCAAGACTGTTAACCTATCAAAATTCACAACCATATTGACATAGTCCTGGATCTCACTGATTTCCCTCAGTTGTGTGGTGTTAAATGTTCCTATTCCTGTAGAATAAATGTTAATTCTCTTGTTTCTGAGAGCCTGTGCAGCCATAGCAACTTCATCCTGAGACATGCCATCTGTGATCACGACAAGGAATTTTGGGGCATATGAGCGAGCACCATAAGATAAATCAAAGTACTGCGATACATATCTGAGTGCAGCCCCCATATTATTGCCTCCCAGTAATTGAGTCATACTATTAATGGCCTGCTGCACCTGATGATTGTTGTTGTACTTGTTGAGGGCAAATTCAACCTTTGACTGTGAGCCGAACTGCACTACCCCGACCTGTATAGCATCCTTGCCAATTTGAAACTTTGAAACCATGGTATTTATAAATCCCTTAATCTTTTGAAAGTGCTCATTTTTTATGGTCTCTGAGCCGCCAACCAAAAAGATGACTTCTGCAACCTTGTTGCTGCAGACTAAAAAGATAAAAAGAAAAACAATTTAGGGTCAACACTGGGAGAAAAATAAAGTAATATGAAATAATAATATGAAATACACATGTGATGCCCTTACCATCATCTGAGCAAATACGATTTGCAATTTCATTCTTGATGGGTCGTAGTTTATCAAAGTCATTAACATAGTACATCTTCGTCTCATCATTTGCAATGGCCAAGAGATCTGATTTGTTTGCCCCTTTTACTCCAATGGCAAAAATGGACACATTCTGTGCTCTCAGCTGTGCTGCCGGCTCATTCACCTTATCATGAGACTCTCCATCAGTAAGCACAATCAGATACTTAGGAACCGCAATGTCACGAATCTCATTTGGATTCTGAAAGCAATTGCTCACAAAACGCAAAGCTTCTCCTATATATGTGTCTCCACCTGTATATTTGATCTCATCCACAGCCTTTTCAACTGAGGTTCTGTCTTTATGCTCCGTCAGGCCAAACTCTAGTGAGGGTGTGTTTGAAAATATCACGGCACCCGCACGAACCTGTCTTGGTCCAATAGCAAACATCCTCAAAAACTTACGGATGAATATTTTTATTTCTGTGTAGTTTCCATGACCAATACTTGAGGAACTGTCGATGAGGAAATAAATGTCCGCTTCTTCTATTTCAGAACATCCTAAAAGTGTGGCAAGTTAAATATGGTGTTAAAATAATCAATCTCAGGTAAATAATAACCTCTACATGCTCCTGTTTTTTTTATGGGTCACCCTACTATTTCTCACCTTGTTTTATTGTATGTGTCATGATTGTTTCTGCAGCTGAGCGCAGAATATTGTTGCACAAAATATTCCTCAGAATTTGGTCCTTTTTAAAAAGTTCATTAAAGCTCTCCATAGATAACACAAAACGTTCAGAAGGAAAAGATGCAACTTCTTTCATCTGTGCTTTATTAACTCCCAGGGCGTAAACATGGACATCAGAGACTCTAAGATTTGCAGCCTCACTCCTGATGTCATCCAGGGATGTTCTCTCTGTAATGACCACGGCAACCTGCTGTACCCCAAGATGACTTCGGCTACCACTTCTTTTGGTGAGGAGCTCTTCCCTTACAAGCTTTAGGGCTCTTCCAATGTATGGATTCCCAACAGTGAGTGGCATCATTTTAATGTAATTTAGGATTTCATCTTTGCTATTAAATGTATTTAGGTAAAATTCAGCTTTGGGGTTCTCACTGCAAAGCACCATTCCGATCTGAACACTGTCAGACCTTATCTGCAGGCCTTGAATTACATTATGGAGGAAGTCTCGCAATAACGTTGCTGCATAACTGTTCGGCACATCCACAATAAACACGATGTCAGCCACCGAGGCTAACTTGCAGTCTGTGAAACAAGCAGAGAAACTAGTTTATCTAGAATATAGCTCATATCTGACACAAATGCAAAAGTTGCTAAAGTAAATTAGTATCATGATGCAAAATCAAATGCAAGTCTTCTTCAAAAAGTGTTTAGTTCATTGTCAGGTATGTCATCACACAGCAAAATCCCCAGTGTTGATAAATACTGATAAATCATGTGAGCACTGACAGCTAATCAAATTTTGTCTACTTCAGCAAGCCTGCTTCTGACTGGCTTAGCTTGGCTTATATTTAGGTAGTATACTTAGATATTTTTAGATACTTATATTTAATGTAAACATTATTTTTCATTATAAATCATACAACCCCAAACTGCAAAACGTTGGGACAATATGGACAAAAACATATTTATTTTGATTTTATTTAATTGTGGACAGTATAAGCCCTGGCCATTTGTTACGATACTGTTTTAATTAATGGACCCAAGTATGCGGGATAGGTGTAACCCACGACGTATAATAAGAATGGGGAAATAATGAGAAACAACCAAA
>JAVSBV010124080.1:0-18625 GCA_033117975.1 Parotocinclus spilosoma | reverse complement strand
TGATGGGCTCTAGGGTTAAACCTTGGAAAAAAATGAAACCGATGTTCAGATAGCACAGTGACTATTTGCTTGCCTATTACTGCAGCGATCTGGGTTCGAGTCCTGAGAGTGGCTTCCAGTAAGGGACGGTCGTGAGGCATCCTCTACTGGTCCAGTGCACGAAACAGAGACTGCACTAGTGATCTTTATTGGAAATAGGGAATTCATTCAGACACCCCTTTTTTTTTTTTTTATTCAATTTTTTTGCGCCTGCTATGTAGACTGCCTGTAAACGTAACCGTTTTGGTATTTACAGGATCGGTTTAAAGTGAAGTGCAGTAGTTGTAAAAATCGTGGTCATTATTGCTCATGGTCTGTCACATTATTGTATTATTCACAATGCATTGGACCAGGTGTCATGTTATCTGTGTTTGTCCTGTTCCCAGTGTGATCCTTTTCTGTCATAGCCCATCTGCATGAAGGCTCAGTTGTGCAAGTTGTGCTTTAGATATGCTTTCCTGATCCTCGCTGGTTAGTCAAGTATTCAAGGCTACTCTCATCAGCAGTGTTTTGCACCCTCAGTGTCTTACTGGCTGATGTTTGTGTGAGCTATTTTATGTGGAAAATCCCACTACACTTTGTGAAGTACTCCTAACCCCTCCTTCTTGCAACTCTAACCATGACATAGTCTAAGTCACTTAAAATATGCCTTCCTTGTTCTGATGTTTGAAGATCTTGACCTGTGCCTGAATGATTTAATGTACTGAGCGACTGCCACGTTTTTATACACGCCCATTTTTTCTCTTGTCCATATGGATGATCTGTCTTGTTTTCAAAGCCCTTGTTTGTTCTCCATTATCCAGCAAATTGAAGAGAAGGGCTTACTGCTGTCAGAAACACAAGTGCAGGACACGGTTCCTAAAATGAAATTCGACACAAAGCGCTTTGCATAATGCTACGAATTAAAAAACCTCAATGGAAAAAGGCAAAAGAAAATGGATAAAACACCCAAATGTTGCAAAAAGTTTTTTATCTTAGGACAAGATGGAAAAGTTAGAATATCGTTAAAGCCAAAATGTGCAAAAATGTGGTGGGAAAGAGTTTTGCAAATACAGACGATTTCGGTTAATAGGACCAGCCGCTTATTCGGACCAAATCCTAAAGTACCGATGTGGTCTGATTAACCAGAATCGACTGTACAGGTAGAAATGCATAATTTGCTTTGCATTTTATAATTAAAATGTTAATACTGTTGATTATTCATGATTGAATATTTTTATTGATACAATACTAATAATAATTTACTGAAATGTGCATTTTTATTAGAGACACCCTTATGGTAGCAAAAAAATAAAATCTGCAGGAATACTGACACTGTGCTGACAAAATTAGAGGGAGGTACTGACAGGCACTGAACAGCCCAGTCTACCTTGGCCCAGAGATGCGTTGATGCTTTATAGGATTAAAATCTGGCAACAAAATTTTCAGTCATGCTCTGGAACTAATCCCTGACTATATGACCTTTGTGGCATGGTGCATTCTAGAGTGCATCCTGCCGAAAGAGTTCTTTTGCCATATAGTAAAGAGTTGCCATGATGGAATTAACTTGGTTATCAGGGGACCCAGGGTGTGCAAAGAAAAAATTCCACATACCATTACTCCACCTCTTCCAGCCTGAACTGTTGACAGATGACATCGATTCATGCTGATTGCACTAAATTTAACATGGTGCAGCATAAATCTTGATTCAGCTGTATAAGCATTGTTTTTCCACTGCTCAATCATCTAATTTCTGTGCTATTGTACCCAATGGACCCAGGTCATGTAAGATTTCCATACATGGTGGGCAAATGTCTTTAATAAAGTGGACACCCAATTGGATTATTAACTTATTTAACGTATTAGCAAAATCATAAAATTATGACCAAATTAGGTTTGTTTCTGTGCAACCCATTTACATAAGTACTAAGAAATATAGTTAAGTAATATTTATTGCATATATTTTCTACGCATGTGCCTGTAATAATAATCTTCAAAAAAGCCAGACTTAAGTTTATGGGAGTAAATTCAATTGCATTGTGTTCACTAGTTCACTACAATTTAAATGTTTATCAGAGACAAGGGCCAACAAAATATTTTCACTCATATTTTCGAAAGCAGCGATATCCCGTTCTAGATATGTTCATGCATATGAGTGTTTGGGTCTCCAGTCTCTGGTGTATGAGACTAAGGTTAAATCCCTAGATGCTAACACACCGGTCTAAACAGAGTCTTGGGTCTCTGGTGTAATTCTTGGAGTCATTTCATAGATTTTGTGTAAGTATAGGTTTTTATTTTTGAGTCTCATGTATGGCTGTGTGATTTGTAGTGTCTTAGTTATTGTTTTAACAATGTGTGAGCTGACATTATCAAGTATTGCAAAAAACTGTGAAAAACACCTTAAAAGTTCACATATTCACTGCGTAGGACAACTACTGGACACGTGCACTAAGTGCTTGCAGTGTACCAAAACCAAATATCAAGCTAGCATTCTACGTAAACGCTCATGCCTGAAGTTAAAAATAAGTGAATAAACTGTGCCAGGAGACAAAATACAGACACCACCAGTCTCGTAATCTATGCCATTAGATTCAAATGCTAGACCTACTTCAGCTTTGAAAAGACGGATGACTGCAGTACTTTGATCACTATCTTTCCATTTCAGTCTCTATACCTTTACTCACTACTTTTCAGAGGATTTTAATGTCCTTCCCTTCATCTGTTGACTGAGCATGTATTACAAACAAAAACTCACAGTGCCTCTTTTTATTGGATTAAATTGTCCCAACTCTCATATTCCCAATACAACTGTATTTATCTATCCATACTACTATCCCTATGCTTTATATTCTTTATGCTATTATACTTTCTGTTATTTGTACTTATTATTATATACTGCTTACCAAAAATTAGGGGATATTTCATTAGCAAGTAACATTAAGTCATTTTTGTGAACCGTGCTTTTTATATTTAAGTAGGTCATTTTATTTACATATACTATTAATACTTACCTATTGTTCATTAAAACTATTATTATACTTAGTAATTTGGAAACTCATTTAGCTGGCCAAGGATAATGGGTCCCCTTTTGAGGCTTGGTCTCTACAATGTTTGGGGAGTTTTTTCTTGCCACTTTTGGCTTAGCCCTGCTTAATTAGGGTTTTGAGCCGCTTTGAGACACTGCTCTGTTGTAAAAAGCTACATCAATAAGCTGGCCTTAAATTCTGACTTACAGATGTTGCTCAAAAGACATAGATAATTATGTCAGAAGTGAATTACCATTTACATTTACAGCATTTAGCAGACGCCCTTATCCAGTTATCCAACTGATACAGTCTTACAATCCAAGCAATTGTGGGTTAAGGGCCTTGCTCAAGGACCCAACTGTGGCAGCTTGGCAGATTTGAACCCTGAACCTTCTGGTCCAGAGACCAGTTCCTTAACCACTAGGCTACCACAGTCCCATTAAATACAGTTGGACAACCTACTTATTTTACCAACCAGCCAAGGTACCAAAGTGCAAGCAACAGATATCAAGTCATAGATTCTGTCTATGAGAGAGATGGGTTTAAAGAACTTTTCATTATTTAGACCCAAGAAACCCACTGCATAAGTATCGTCAAATCATTATTATAATCAAAATACCAAATTATCAAGATATCATGCTATTTTGTCAGTATTGCACACTCCAGCCTGTAGCATGCACCTTCAAGTACAGTTTCATGTTTTGTGTCATGCAAACATCTGGCTGATAGTACGAATCAAATCTTGGGTCTCTAGAGTGCAAATTGAGTTTCTGAATCCACATGTCTAAATGCTTCTATTATTACCTAACAAAGTTAGTACAATGTCTTCCGCTTTGATTCATCTTCTTTCATAACTGCTACACTGTCAATATTTGACTGCACTTTTATTTGAGTAAAGGAAAGTCTGCTTAGGGAGTGTATTAATATAAAAATGAGGTCATATGGACCTCAATCATGTTAGCACAGACCCACCTGTGGCCACTGAACCGCTGCCAATATTCCATTATTAATTTCAGTCTGCTTTTTTTGGGCAAGAGATGGCACATGCACAGCAGATGTGTTTTAGAATGTACCAAAGTGCTACAATTTAGTTTCCCATCTGTGTGAGCTGCATTAACATGTATAGGCAAAGTTCTAACCGTACAGAAGGCTGTCATGTTTGTGTAGAGGGGAAAAAACTAGACTAAAAACACTAAAGCTCTACAGTAGAGTGGCAAGCTGTGCAGTAAATGGCAGGAAGTAATTTCCTTAAAATGGGTTGGCTTAAAACTGATTTACACATGACAACAGCATGCATGTTGGCTATGGGGTGCAGCAGAAGAAACGATAGGGGATAAGTGTCAGAGTATATGTATTGTGTTTAATTTGATTGTATTTTGTGTTATTGAGTGTTGCATTTTATGTGATAGTATTGCGTGTTATGTGTCAACAAAGTCATTGTGAGGACCATTGTCCCGGTTAGTTGAAGTATAAGTGTTGTTGGGGGTTTAGGGTTGTTATACACTGATCACAAAAATGAGGGGATATTTTAAATTTAGGTTGTCTGTCATTGCAAACCATTTTAGGACTAAAGGAAACCCAGCAACCAAATTCAACAAGTTCTGGGGTGGTCATGTATCGAGGTATCACTGTACACTGACACTGCACTACTATTTGGTAACTAATAATAGTATATCTATAATAGGCTATCAAAGTACAGTCGATTCTGGTTAATAGGACCACCAGTTATTGGGACCAGCTGCTTATTCGGACCAAATCCTAAAGTACCGAAGCAAATCAAATCCTATTATATACGTGCAATGTTATTTGCTTATTTGGACCAAAATTCCGCTTAATCTGACCAAAGAGCATGACAGCGAATAAGAAATATGTAATATCCGTAGTTACCAAAGAAACTCTTCATCTCTGGAATCACTACAATGCTCCTGAGTTTCTCCCCAGCCCTCTACTGCCATCTACAGGTCTTTGTCTAACATTTCCATTTACTACAAAAAAGAAGCCACAAGTCGCCACTTAGCCACTGCAAAAGCGCGTCAAATAACACTGGATAAGTTTTTCAAACGTTGACTGGAATTTAGTAAGAAAATCAGTGGTTTATGTAAAATAGCCTACAGTGATTAGTACAGAATTATGAAATCGTTTAGATTCCCAAAATACGCCCAGCTCAGTTCATAATGCATTAGAAAACCTGAATCCCTCTGATTCTGTGTCCCTCTCCACTTCCTCCATGTCAGTGAATATGAGAACGTCCTGATAGTGTGTAATATCTTCAGTCAGAGGCAAAGTGTGTGGGACGGATAAAGGGATAGAAGCTTTGATGTGAGGAACTGTATTCAGACCTCCTAGCTACCCCTCTCCAGAGATAAGCTACTTTATGCACTCTGGTCTTTCTTCAAAAGCAAATGGAGAGAAATGACTAAGAGGCATTTGTTTAGGGAAAAAATAGTAGATGGAAATTAGTTGATTTTTCTCAGAATAATTCTTTCTGTTTCTGTTTCTGAACGCAGGGACAAAATGCCAGAATATCCTTCTACAGCCTTTGTCTCTCCACGTCTGCCGACATTTACACAAACTGATCATTATATTGGGACAATAAAAATGTTTCTTTTTATTAACAATAACCAGAAATGTAGTATAAATAGTACTAAAATAGTGCAGCTGATCACATCATTGACGTCACCAGTGAGGGCTGTAACCCCTGGGACAACAGGATAGATGATGATATAAATTAATATGTCTCCTAATTTTTGTGAGCAGTGTGTGTACTATGTATATATACTATGATTTATATATAAATCATACAATACATCAATACATATATATATGTATATATGTCTGTGATTCAAAAGTTATTAACACAGAAAAATTGAAATTTTTGTTGTTTGTTACAGATAACTAAAGTTGGAACTGTTCTTTGATTTGAATTTATTGAGATTCTGATTCCGAGTCTGATGGAAAGAACACCAATTTGACACAGCACTGTTGCATCCTTTATAGATAAAAACTAAAAGAAACCACACAAGAGCTTGTCCAAATGTTGCTACAGATGAAAAAAAGCCTAGTCAACCTTTGTGAAAAGTCTACAATGCAGAACGCGGCATGTCCTGGACTTATGTGTTTGCATATATACATACATATATATGTGTGTGTGTGTGTGGGGCTGTGGTAGCCTAGCAGTTAAAGTGCTGGACTGTGGACCAGAAGGTCCAGAGTTCAAATCCCACCTCTGCAAAGCTGCCACAGTTGGGCCCTTGAGCAAGGCCCTTAAACCATAACTTGCTTGAATTGTAAGACTGTACCCATTGTAAGTCGCTCTGGATAAGGGCGTCTGCTAAATGCCATAAATGTAAATGTGTGTGTGTGTGTGTGTGTGTGTGTGTGTGTGTGTGTGTGTGTGTGTGTGTGTGTGTGTGTGTGTGTGTGTGTGTAATTATATGTACTGCTCTTTTGAAAATTTTGAGAATATTTCAAGACGAATATCCCCAAATGAAATATCCTTAAATTTTGGTAAGCAGTGTATATATTTATTTTGAACCAAAACAAGATTTCTCTAAAACACCCTTGGAGACAGCTTATGGTAAAGAAAATAACTTTCAATTCACATGCAACAGCTCTGGTAGACTTTCCTGCAGGGGGCATGCCAATTGCACGCCCTGTGGCATTGTGCTGTGAGATAGAACTGCGCATTTTGGAGTGGCCTTTTATTGTGGCCAGCCTAAGGTACACCTGTGCAATAATCTTGATATGCCACACCTGGATTTATTATCTCAGCAAAGGAGATGTGCGTACTAACACAGATTTAGACAATTATTTGTTATATAATATTTGTGAACAACATTTGAGAGAAAAATAAATTTTTAAAAAAGTGCCATGATTATAGTTCAGTGTATATCTATATACACAGTGTTTTAGCATAGGGGTTTGCGGTATTGACAATTTGTTAATAATTACAATTAGAGGATACTTTGGCAGTGAATATCTTAGGTCTGCCTTGCCACTTTTTTGGAGAATTGATTTGGAGAACATTTGTTGAGTGTGTTGTTGATTTGTTATAAACTTCTTAGGGGATCAGTAATTAGGTGGGTAGTTCGGTAAATAGGCAGGGTACGGATTTAAATTATATATATATAATTGCATGAGTTTTTTATATGATGACACCAATGATCAGACAGATTACGAATTATGCATTAACCATTATGTATGCAGCGTTTACAGGAAAGGTAGCCAGCCGTTATTTTCCTTTATTATTATTTTTTAAAAGCTTTGTGTCATTTCAAAGGAGAGAACAATTTCAAAGCATATTTCAATTTTTTTAGCTCTTCCATCTTAACAGAGATACAGTGTGTTGAGTATTCCCTAGCTGAATTGGATTTCTTGAAAGCAGAAAATAATCTGTGGCGTTGAGAACAATACAAAATGTCAACAACTGTATATGATAAGGTCAAGGCTACATCTTTGTTTTCTTTCTCAGCTAAAGCTCTTGCTTCAAATCTGTAAGGGCTCACCATTACCACCGTCAAAGCAGTAACAATTTCATTTCCATTTTAATCTGAGCCAAGAAATCTCACTGCCTTTCCTGCTGGTTTATTGGTCTTACTGACATTAGTGGCAAGCACGGTTTTTAAAATGTCTGAAGTCAGCCTCAGTTTCCCTTTGCTTTTCCTGGCGAGGGTCAAGATGATATCTGAACTTATTCATACTAATTTAAATATTTGAATTAAAGTATGTGTTTTTTGTAGAATGTATAAATGCCTGTGTCCATAAAGCAGAGTTACATTATTTTGCAGTTATGTTCTGAACTAAATGTTTTCATATTGTGTGTATTTAATATTATTGTTTAAAAATTAAACACAATGTGGAAAATGTCTAAAATACGCTCTGACTACTGTAATGTCTGATAAACAAAAATTTTAAATTTTCAAATTCAACCTGTTTCAATGGACGTAATGCAGACAAGAAAGATGTATAATAAAGTTGTGACGGGCTCTGATGGGCACTTCTTGACAGGGCAGATATTGAACTATGCCTAGTGGAAGTAAAAAACGTTTTAAATCTATATTTTTTCAAAAGAGAGATTTTTTAAAAAGTTTCGTAAAAAGACACTTAACTTTTACCAAAACGCTTAAAACCAAAAATTAAATTACAACTAAAAGGTTGCTTTTGAACCGTTTTTTTGATAAGTATCCATTCAGAAAAAACCCATGAACGATTAAAAGCACAAAAAATTGAATCATTAAAACCGTTTAAAGAAAATTCCCACTGAAGAATCGGTGTCATCTATCTAAGCATTAAGTTAAAGCATTACGCTTTAACTCAGAAACTTGGTCAAGTAAGAGCAAACTACACTTAATTAATTAATCTCACAACTTTTTGGATATTTTAATATGAATATTCCAATAACAAAAAGGTTAAAATGTCTAATTCTTATAAGTTTAATATGTTGCATTGCCGTTGCATACATAGTGTTGAAAGGAACATACCATATGACAAAGCCTGTAGTTTTGTACATATACTGACAACTTGCTCTCTATGGATTTGAACTCTTCCCTTGCTTGTTTATGTATAATGCAAAAGCTCCTACTGAAAGAATACAATGGCAAATGCAAACATTGCTGGATGTAGGAACCTGCACAACAACCAATCCCTGCCATCTGAAATCCCTGTCATATTTGCCAGATCTGTCACCCAATAGCCCCAAATAGTTTGCAACTGTAAAACTAAGGTGCGTTAAAAGAAGCAAAAGAAATAAAGTGTTTAATTTAGATTTTCACAGGCAGATATATGCCAGCATGTAACTTTGCAACATGTTTGACTTATGCTTCTAAATTCATGCCAGTTTTAAAATGCAACAAATTTTTATGGATCACAGATTTTTTGCTTCTCTCTTTGGAAATAATTTCACAAAGATAGCAAAGATCAGCATGGATGGTCACCAGCATGACCAGCAGATGCATGTTGGTTGCCAGTTGTGGCTGGTGTAATGGTGGGTATGACGGTCACCGTCATGGGATGCTGATATGGTGAAAATACTGATTGCTAGAGTAACATGTAGACTTATGCAGAGCAACTTAGAACCTCTAGTCTTACACTGTACTGCCCAAGATTATGTGGGTTGCTCAAGGACCCATAAGTAACAGCTTGTTGGCCACAGAACCCTAGACTTTCTGCTGCATATTCCAGTGCCTTAACCACTGTGCCTTATATGTGCACAAAAAACAACACAATTATCAGAACATAATGGCTTCTGCAGGCTTCTACATAGATATGATCTCTCATAGATACATCATAGAAATGTTTGTAGAGAAACACCTGGTTTTGCCAAGATGCAAAAATGGAGAGGTGCATAACTATGTACCATGACTGCCAGAAACTACTGTAATTGAGTTATGTTTGGTAGAGGCACCTTCACGCCAGTTTCACTGCATTAAGGTTTTTGCTTCATTATGTTGCTGACAAGTGAAAAAAAATAAAAAGATACATAAAAGCTACACCTAAACTAAACACACATAAACACAAACCTGTTTTGCAAATGTCGTAAGAAGAAATACAGGTTTTGTTGGTCAAATGCATTAACATAAAGCTTATAATATTTTAAGTATTATATACCTTATGTACTGTATTAAACTGTATGCGTCGAACATGGAAATTTACAATAATTGTTTCTCACTATATTTCCCAGTGCGCGAACACACTGTGTGTGTGTGTGTGTGTGTGAGTACTACATATTGTTATACATTTCTAATTCAGAATAGGGTTTTTATAAGTTATACAATTAAGCATACATAACAAAAAATACTTATACTTCATTACTCACCATCTCTGAACAACACCTTAAAAAATCTATTGATCAAATGAATAATTATTAAAATGTAATTAGTACATTACAATGTATACTACAATGTATATTTAAACTTGCTCAGGTAAAACCAAACACCAACCAAGCCAAGCACCAGGCTCACTGGTATTGCATGACATCAGCTGTAGTGTTTTTTTATTACTTCGGCATCGACTTGAATTCAGAGGCTTTAACTGTTCCTCAAAGTAACGTTCAGAGTATTACAGAGAGGTGGAAAGTATGGCATCACCAACACTTTACTTAATTTAATGTCCCTCTAATCGAAATTACTGAGCCAGGAGGATACTGATTACAGAAGCAAGTCTATCTTACAAGTCTATCTGGCTGAAATAGATCAATATTTGCATGACACAACAATACCACAAACTTCCTGCTGTAGATGTGAGCACACCTTTAATACATTTATATTCATGGCATTTAGCAGACACCCTTTTTCAGAGCGACTTACAACCCATACAGTCATACAGCTCAAGCGATCATGGGATAAGGGCGTTGCTTAAGGACTCAACTGTGGTGGATTGGTAGAGGTGGGATTTGAGTCCAGTACCTTAAACGCTAAGCTACTGCGGTCCCAAACAAGGTGAACATTATTCCTGCACGATCTAATTGGTAGAGATTGATTCCTTTGCTGGGTAGAGCTATTTCTAGCATATTTTATTTAATCTTAGAAGCTCTTTTAATGGGTAAGATGCCTTATGCATAACTTTTATCTTTACGTTGATTTACTTGTAACTTTAAGAGACTTTACTGAGCCTATATTCAACAGAGAGGACTAGGGCAAATGTACTGTATTGAAATGTATTTCTTGAGGGGAACTCCTCAGGGGTAGTTCCTCCCAAATTAGTTCCTAGAAATGTTGATGCGAAAGCACCTTTTGTGAACATACTCGATGAGAGCAGGACATTTCAACTCACCACAAACTCTGAACTAGAACTTTATGCAAGGAAGATCCAGTCTAAAACAATTGAGACATTTTTTTGCAATATAATCCATTCCTATTCTTGATGCCTCATTTGATGCCTGACTGTCTGTAAACTAAATTAGGCAGAAAAAAATAAATGCAAGTGCCAGCCGAGCCAACTGGCAGTAGTCAAGGTGTGGCAAATGCCCTGCTTCACAGTTCGCTCCCCCACAAATTGTGTGTGACCCATGAAAATCGCTGGTCATTATGCTAGCTACCATGTTAATGCTTAGCTAAGCCATTCTCAAAACGCTGGTATAAATCTTACCATCCTGTTTACTGTTCTGCCCGGCCTCATTATAAGTGGCCCATTATTCCATGTTTTTCTGACGTTGCGAGATGAACGACTGAAGGAATTTGCACTGCAGTTATGTCCATCATCCAGCACTGCCTCGTAGTTCACAGTAAAATGACAATAGAACTGCTTTATACATCACACAACTGGCACATTTTGCAACACGCGTAGTCCCGACCTCTGCGAGCCTTCTGGCCTCTAATGCAACAAGCTGTCACGCAGTGGCATTTCTGATACATTTCACAGGATTTGTGCACTGAGTTTTTATTCTCTGACCAGAACCACACCATCTGGTGTAATGAGTGAAATGGGACCAAATCTCCAACGCATCCGCTTCATTTGGAATTTCCAAACTCACACCAGAGACCTTTTTTGAGACCTTGAAGCAGTCATCCTAAATTGCATGGATGTTCTCAAACTGGTGTATTAATAAAGATTTGTAAAGGTTGTAACAAAAAAAATGAATCCCCTGTAGTGTTTACGCCAGAGATCAGAAGTTGCAAAATACAAGTCCACGTCAAGTCACAAGTCTTTAGGCTAGAGTCCAATTCATATCACAAGTCTTTTGGCTAGAGTCTAAGTCATATCACAAGTCAAGTCTTAAGTCAATACAACATATTTAAGTGTATGATTAAAAATACAAAGTTATATTATATATATATGTATATATATTGTAAAAAATTATTTACAAAGATTTGATTATGACATTTAATCTGTTCAACCTGCTAGCTCTGTTTTCACCAGTCTTTGTCTTTCACCACCGTGACTCAATATGTGCCCTCTGCATTTGTACTTCTAACCTGTTCCACATTTCCTTAATCTTCTCAATCCATCCTCTGCTATTTCAACCCCTTGTCTAATTTCAAGTCCCTCAGGTTACATTTCTTTTCAGGCAAAATGTTCTTGTCCTTTAACACCAAGTCATTAACTTTTCATAATAATACCTAGCAATGTCAAAAAAATGACAGGAGTTGGAATGGCTATTCATCCTATAAGACTGGTGAGCACAGAAGTAAATTACTGGCGTTTTCCTCTTTTTAGTGTTATCCTGATTAAATTGAGAACGTTTCAGTATGTTTATTTGTCTGGCTCCTTGTTGTTTGCCGCTGTCACTCAAGCCGTGGTGCCATATCATATTTAATGAATGGATGCATAGGAAATGAATACTTATATAGGAAATGAATGGTTGGCTCTTGCTTTGTTGCTCTTCAGTGTGAACGGGACTTGATTAAATCTAGCTTCTTGAAAGACTAAGAAAGCAACTTGCTTTGGAAAATATATCTTCCTTATTCAAAATGCTTAGTCTGGGACAAAGCTTAAAGCTTAATGATTTTATCTGTACTTTTACCAAAGATTCAGAAATGATTCAGAAAGATATTGTGTACCTTTTCAAAATGTATTTCACAAAGCTTGATGACAACAGTGACCTTTCCCAAGCCAACTAACCTTTCTACAGCATAGAGCATTGGAGTCATAGTTTGGTCTCCCCAAAGGACAAACACTTCAAAACTGGATCGCAACACATGGGGAGAAACCTATAAAGACATCTAAGTCAACTGAAAGTATTTAGTCAGCCTAAAATGACTGTAGCTACAAGCTAGATATAGTTCTATTAAAAACTGTGCAGCAGGACTAGCTATCTCCATACTTGTATAAATAGACTACACATCTGGATAGTCAGTTTCTACATACAATCTAGCAGCTCTACGTATCAGGTTGTCATGCCAGTAGGAGACCGAACAAATAAGTTTCTAGATATATGGCCTGTCCAAACCTAAATCTCATTAAATGCTAATTGCACATGGAAACTTTTTCTCACTCAAATACACATATATACAGTACTAAGCAAAAGTCATTGGCCACCATTAGATTTGTTGTTTTAGCAATAATATAATGACCATCTGTACTGGACCCAAACATTTCAAACACTGTTTACAATTATGTACATTCAAGTCTTTGTGAGCTTTAGCATATTTGAGCCTTTTCACTGTATTCCCCTTCCAAAATATGTAATTCCTGGGATGCTACCATTCCAAAAAGATTATTCCTGATCAAGTTTTTTCAGACTGTAGAAGGGCCAACTTGGTATCTGATGGAGCTGCCAGATGCTGGTATTGCTTAAGTGAAGGGATGTCACACTGAATACTTTCTTTCCTATATTCTCATAAAGTTACTGAAAATAATTATACATTGTAAGTATACCATTGCTAGGGCAACTGCATATCTAATTAATAGTGGCCTAAGATGTTTCCATAATACATGTTCCAATGTACATATTGGAACACCCACTCAGATCATGGACATGACCTAAAAGCGGTTCAGATCTCAGAGGTTGCCTGGTATTAAATATGTTGCATTGATATCCGTGTTTTATTAATAGGTACCATTAAAACAAAGCCTTCACCTTTAACACTAAACAGTATGACGATATAAAAAAGAACTATTAGATAAAAGCAAACTGCTAGTGCAGACTGAACATGAAAGGGGGTAGTGTTGGTGGGTCGTATTAATAAACATTTATTATGTAGTTCAGTCTGTTACATTAAGAGAATGTTAAATAATAGCAAGCAAGGGTCTGAATGATAATATAGATTTTCATAAATATATGTAGTCACTATATTTTCATTTGTTAAAGCAAGTGAAAGATGAGCTTCTGTATAAAATAAACAGCAGAGATTTTAAAATTAGGAGATGTAGGAGACGAATCTTTATGCTCTATGGCCTAAAAGCAATTTAAGATTAAATTAGGCTGTATAACTTACATTTATGTTTACATTACTTGGTTCTGTGCTGTCCATACTTGCAGTCCAGGGTTTGCAGTACCAAAATCAGCGACACAACCCCCACAACTTCAAACTTCATTCGCCACTTCAAAACCCACAGAGAGGTAAGTGACTGTGTCTGTTAAGCTAACGCTAACTGTTAAGCTGTGTGTCTGTTAAACTAACGCTCACTGGCTAACGGAACATTAGCAAGTTAGGGCATAATAATTTGAATGACTTGACTTGAGACTTGCTTGACTTATAGCAGAGACTTGACTTGACTTGGTTGAATTTTTCCATAGCAACTTGGGACTTGCTTGAGTCTTGAAGCTTAAGACTTGAGACTTGCTTATGACTTGCACATGTGACTTACTCCCACCTCTGCTTTCAGACTACCCCCCCATTTCCCTACCCACCCTTCTGAATCCAAGCTGGATCGTAATTCCTTCTTGCGACCCAGCTTGAAGGAAACTCATTTCTACTATTTAAGCCATAATTAGTTAGGTATGGTAGGTGTGTTTGCATACATGTATACCCTACTTATTATAATATTTACATTTTAATAATTATTAATATGATCATATTACAGGTAATCATTAACATATCCGCCTGAGGCATGAGTGCATCGTGAGTTTTGTGGGAATCTGACATTTGTATCAGGGAAGCTCAATTTCGGCCTACATCATAAAATGTGTCGGTTTATTTATACGTAAATTCTACCCTCTGTTCCTTTTCAAGAAAAAGATCTGTGACCCTGTCGTACCAACAAGGCGTCTTTTCCAGGGACTTGACTAGTGTCCTCTCAACTTAGAACAGAATGAAAATGTAAAAACTTTAAATTAAACTCTCCCACTGTTGTTTACACCAAAAAAAAACCCCGCTGATTCGCTCATTTATATATATATATATTATAATTTAAGTTTTAGCTGTTGGAGATGAAAGCAAATGGACTTCTTCTTGGTCCTTCAGGATGTTTCACTTCTCATTCAAAAGGCTGCTCTACAGAAAAACAAGAAAAAGTCCAGTGGCCTTCAGCTCAAACACTTAAGTCTATCACGTCCTGAATGCCTGAGATAGACGGTGCTTGTTTATGTCTTTCCCCACTTTTAATAAATGCCATTGCCAAATGACCCTCTAAATCAGCAGCCCTCAAGCACAGCGATGGATACTCTTAATACTCATTAGCATTACTTTACTTAAAATGCTGACCTTGCCTCCACTGCAACATCTGCATTGTTTAAATGGTTGACAACCCTTGCTCCACATAGTCATGTGTCATGAGACTGCTTGCTTCTTTCTTTCATCAGACGTAATATGACGTGGGTTGCCATCACTAATGCTGATCATGCACAATGAGGCAAGCCGACGTCAACTAAACTTAAACCCTAAAACTATACAGAAGCGTACTTAAGTAGTAACAACAATGAGAGTAGAAACGCTGTTTCTGCTCACAACTCCACTGAACTTTCTCTCAGGTTAAACAGCATTACCCCGACTCCGGTTTGTCCTGCCCTCAGAAGCAGAACTAGGCTGGTCAGAACCAGCTTACGCTTGCTTTCGGGTTGTTTTGCCATGGTTGCATGGACTGCACCCGTTCTTCACGTGCACCGATGCACTGATGCGGCTGCAGGGATGGACAGGGATGAAGGAAACTTCCTCTTTCACTTCCTAAACGAGGTCTGGTCAAGTGACTCTGTTTAAAAACTGAGGCAAGATGAAGAGAAGGAATGTGCAGCAGCTGTGACGGTGGTTTCCTCTCAGGATGTCCATCGCTCGCTGTTGTGCCAGAAAATACAAAAATACACAGCTGGCTGTGATTCACTTCTTTAACCATCACTCAAACATTTGGCTTAGAACTGAAAATGCGTAGCTTCCCGTTAATCAGGTGGGCAGTGAGGGGACCGCTGCCATGTGACTAATGGGTACATGCGATTTTCTTCTGCAGTCTGCATGTTTACATATAAACACGGTGGTGATAACGTGTGTGATTAATACACAGCATTGTTAGAGAAGCTCTCGGTCTGTCCCTCTATCTCTGCGGTTTGAGCCACTGATGTGAGTTTCCTCAACAATAAACGTCTTATGACCCACTAGAGGAAACACAAAAAGTCCTGCTTCCCCTCTCCTTTGCCCCAATTATGTAGACGTTGCTTAACTGGCCTAGTAAAGGTTTATGGCACCCCATTGTTTTATGGGATTCCATTCCATTTGCGGTTGACGAGGGGGTCAGAGCTTCACGGTGAATCTTTGCAGTGCAGACGGATTCTGAAGACAAGTTTCCTGATGACTCCCTGAGACACAGAATGGCTTATTAAAGAACAGGATAAGGTTCAACGAGGATTCCAAATGCCACTAATGCGCATATATTAGTACATAAAGATGAATGCAAAAGTCTTAGGCCACCATTCAATTTGCTGTTTTAGCAATGCCATAATGACCATACATAACATACTGTCAATGTTTGAAGCCAAAATTTTCGACATGGATTCTCTTTTTTTCACTGACCCTTGTTTCAGTCTTAGCATATGCACAACACTACAATGCCAACACTGAGCCAGGACTTCGACACCAGCGCCCAAACTCACAGTCCTGTTCCAAAATCAGGTCGTATCCAAAGCACTTTAACACAAAGTAAGACCCTTCACTTCAGTTGTGTGAAACCTATGGAAAACACAAGTTCCTCCTGATTGCCTGATAACCAGCCGCTGTCCTTCACGGACGATGGTGGCTGAAGGACGTGAGGGTAGGCGTGGGGCACTTTCCCACAGGATGGTGCAGGAGATCTGGTTCTCTCCTGCCCTTATCGGCGCTCCTCATCTCCACCTGTCAACACTTTCACCAAACAGGACCCAGGTGAGCTGACACTCAAATTCTGGCCGCCAAAAATATCGAGTGGAATGCCATGGAGAGAGGTGAAGTCTGGTGAAAAAAAAGAATGTGCTGTCACATTACAGGCCACTTCGAGCAAAATGTACGTAAATGAGATGGGTGCTGGGAATAATTCCTGGGGAAAACAGGCTGAAAACAAGCTTGATCGTTTTGATAGCTGTTGGAAAGGTAAGGCATGTGGCCTTCCCACAGTCTCTGCGGCAGGAGCTCTAGCTCCCAGGCTGTCCCCTGGCTGTCCCCTGTCCTTCACTCTCCTTCAGACCCGCACAGGCCGTATATTCCTCCCCCTATCCACGGTTTATATTAACAAAAACCCTTGATGGTCAGTTGAACCCCGGTGTACAAACAGGAAAAGTCGACTGCTGATACCGAATTGCCTCAAGCGTTTCTTAAACATGTCTAGGCAGATGCATGCAAACAACTGTCCCAATTACAGACAGCACACGAACATGATTCAGCTTCCTATCATGCAGATAGTGAAGCCACTCTGAACCAAACAAAAATGTGGAGAAAACTGGGAGACTGAAAAGAACGGTTCCAGAACAAACACTCATTTGCGGAACTGTTTCGCCTAAGCCACCATAAAGAAGAAGTGCTTGAGTGCACATGATTCGCAAAGCACTGAGTCTGCAGAAACGCTCGACCGCAGTGTGAGAAAAACTGCCACTGTCAATCACACGGCAGAAACCCATCCACATCCGAACGCCTTTAAGAACAAAGGCAGCATCTACAATTCTAGGAACAACCTAAAGGACAGTCACGTGATATGATTTGATATGAAGAAAACCCTGTAAGTTAAAGGGCATCTGGATGTGGGATTTAGATCTGAGCAAAAGTCTTGGGCCACCATAAGATTTGTTGTTTTAGCCAAGCTGTAGTGGCCATGTAGAATATCATAGAATACCAGAATTGTCTCAGAAATCAACTGGCACAATCGGATTTGCTAATATCTCTTGTAGTTCAAAATTTCTGTTGTTCGTCACAGGTAAGTGAAGATTGATGATTTGTGATGATTGATGATTCTGATGTCCGGGGGAACGCAGCTAACGTATCATAGCCGCAGAATTCAACACCCGACACCCAGAAAGATCACCAGTTTCACACAGCACTGTTACATCTTTCATAGCCAAATTCAGAGAAAATGGGACTGTAGTGTAACATGTCCTGTGACTTTTGATTCACCCTGTATCGCTGACATGACCAAATCCACCACAGACCCACACAAATGGTCTGGTCTCTCGGTGCCAGGAACCACTTCAGGATTAATACTTCTTAGCAAAACAAAAAACAAAAAAGACCTCACCAGGCCACAGATGGGATACAAACCCAGGAAGCTAAGCTCAATTTTACAGTTTCCAGGTTACCAGGGTTCCTATCGCACCTGGAAAAACGAGATTTGCCACAACCACGTTAGAAGTAGTGTACAGGGTGACGGCAGCTTTCCTAAAAACCTGAAGTCTGAAGTGATTTGCCAATGGTGATGCCCATACATTCCAGCAACATACATGTGTATAAATAAGTGCGTTTGTGTTCGAGGGGGTTGGGTCAGAGGCTTTGTCTGCAGTTGTAGAGATTTCTGGGGTGCCCCAGGGGTATTAAGGGGATTAAAAGTTAATGGACATTTGGAATGGAGCGATTACGTCTTGAGGAGCATCTCAAACCAGCAATGGTGGTAGCAGCAATGAACGATGGACATCCGGTGGTGCTGGAGAAGGGCGCCATCTGCTGTACTCTAGAGACATTGCATGAAAAACTACATTACCCTTCAATAACCTTTAGTACCGCACTGCACTAATTTCCTCTAATACAGCAGTCCAA
>JAVSBV010124054.1:0-18628 GCA_033117975.1 Parotocinclus spilosoma | reverse complement strand
TACTGATGATGCCAACATTTCTCAGTATTGTATTACAGGCTGTCAGAAATATAAAATGCACGTCTATATCATGAAAAATAAAGCCAATTTTAAAATTTTTGCATTAATTTCAATCTCGGCACCCCAACTTAGTTAAGAACAACTGGTTTGATGCCCGAAACATTTTGGCTGATAACCAGTGTTATCGTGCTGTAATATTTTTGACCATATTTTAACTGGGATCTGAAATGTTAAAAATGATATTTTTTTAATAACATAGCATGTGAGTGCCCTAAGTTCACTGGTTAATTTGCACTATGCAAACAGCCGTTGTTATTACCGATTGGGCATTCTGCTAGATCCATGGAGGTGATGCGCAGCGGTGCGTTTTCGGGCAAAATACGAACGCCACAGGGATGCATCTGGCGGTAGTCATGCCAAATTCGGAGAAACACTGTGTATGAAAACTCAATAGAAGCCTAACCTTATGAGAAAGTCTTGGGCTTACATTCAACCGTTTAGTCTATATTGTAGCCTTTTTTGTGTTTTTTAAGCATTATTTAATGACTGCTGTATAACGGGGCAATTAAAATCTGTCATGATGTCCATAAAATGAAGCACATTTTTCTGAAAAATTAGTAGAGTTCTATGTACAGATAATCTTTGTGTACAGCATGGCTACTGTACCCTAGCAGCTGGGAGGTGGCAGCCCTAACCGCTGTGTCATCACAACTCCCTCTAAAACCATTTAAAACGAATTCGGATTCAAATCACAGTGATTATCTCAATTCGGAGTAAAAGTGGAGCCCATGCACGGTCCTGGAATGATATTTTCATTAAACACGTAGTGGTTTTTGTGAGTTTGGGCACATTGTTGGCATCCTTCGTGCTCAAGTTAAGGTTAGGTTAAGATGAATCCATGAGACCCAAGTAGACAGGTGGCTCAAATTTCTGTGTTATGATTTAGCACATTTAGCCATGATGGCCATTTCTTTTTAGTTTGTGATCAAATCCAATTATATAACAAAATCAAAAGTGGACATCTATTAATTTATTCATTTTCATCCTATTTGCTCAATTCTGAACAGGCTCGCATGTTTTGGATACATAGTTTTAATACTCAGAGAAGGTAGTTTTTTATTACCCCAAAAAATAAAGTAATAATGAACAATTAATAAATAATAGAAAAAACATTTAATTGAACTCATTCATTCATTTTCACAGGTGCAGAATGCAATTCTGGTGTGCAATAAAACCTGTGTTTTAAAAAATATAGATATTTTTTTATTATGTAGGTAATTATTTTGTATGTTATAATTTAATGTAATAGTTATTTTTTACACTTAATATCTATTTTATTGTACTACATTTCACTTAATCACTTCATACCTCATACATTTTATTCATTCGGTTGTTTTCTTATTGCCTGATGTTTTTTTTTTTTTCTAAACACATATTAGAAACAAAATTGAGGTAGTGATGTAGTTAATGATACTATATAAACGAATACCATCCATCCTTTATCTTCTGCTTATTCCACACGGGGTCACGGGCCAGCTGGTGCCCACCTGGCAACTCTAGGAGCAAGGGCAGGATCAACCCTAGACAGGGGCACCAATCCATCAAAGGGCACACACTAAGGGCAACTTTAGAGATATCAATGACCAATTAACCTAACATGCATGTCTTTGGACTGTGGGAGGAAACCGAAATACCCGGAGTAAAGCCACGCTGACACGGGGAGGACATGCAGACTCCACACAGAAAGGATCCAGGTCGCTCCACCCATGAACCCAGGACCTTCTAGCTGTGGAGCAGATATGCTACCCATCGAGCCACCGTGCTGCTCTTATTAATAATCATATATATAATATTATAATCATTTGTTGTTCTCATATTACGCAGACAGACAACATAAAAATAAATATAGATAAATAAAAAGATGAACTACTTTGCCTAACTAATTAGCTGAGAGCTTTAGACATGAATAACTAACAGTATATTTACACTTACAGCATTTAGCAGATGCCCTTATCCAGAGCGACTTACAACTTATACAGTCTTACAATTCAAGCAATAGTGGGTTTTGCTCAAAACGTGTCCTGCTTAAGGACCCAACTGTGGCAGCTTGACAGAGGTGAGATTTGAACCCAGGACCCTCAGGTTCAATAAGGTCCAGAGTCCAGTACCTTAACCGCTAGGCTACCGCAGTCTCAATAACTTTCGACGAGGATGGGATACAAACCCACGCGTGCAGAGCACTAAATAAGCAGTCCATCGCCATCACCACTCAGCCACCTCGTCTTATATCACATGCAATCTGCTATTTTTTGAGCAGGAAACACCTGGAGCAAATTCAATACGAGTTTAGAGCAGGTAAAGTCAAAACCGAGGCAGATAGAGGGAGGGGAAGCAAAAGGCTAAGAAGTGACAGGCTGGGAGTTGTTGAGGATGTTGGAGGTAAATGAATTTCAGCGCAGTCTGTCTAGAGAGCAATCCTAAGGGGCATGTGGGTGAAAAGGATCAATACTCTATCATCTGTCCTCTATCTTTCTCCCTCAACTCTGACCCCTCCTCACTGTCTGGTGTCTCTTCATTTGCTCCTTTTTCTCATTATGTCCTTCAGCACACTTTTGCTGCACACACATAACCAAACACTGTTTATGAAGCATAACCGATGCCAAAATGAACCTGTTACTAAACAAAACTAGGTTGATTTTTAAATGTCTCGCTACAAAGAAAATTTCACTTGTGAAGTCAAAGCCACGTTGAAAATTTGATTTGAAAACTTAGTATGATGTCGGTTGTGCAATTTTTTTATCATACAGTGGCCTAGTACTTGCTGGTTCAGGTTGCGAGGCCCCTGATTATCCCATGTAATTAGGTTACTTGTTTTACCAAAGCTGAAAGATCGTAATTAGAACATTACTGCCAACAATATTTATCACTTGGTATGAAATAGGATGATTTAAGCCTTGCAAATCAAGTATTAAACTGATGCTACTGGTAAATGTTGCCAGGCCCTTACGTTTTCCACAGGATCTATGCTTTCGCATATCAATAACAGGATATATAACAAACTCTGCAACTGTAAATCCTTGGGCAAGACCCTAGTTGTACAATTGCATCAGTATTAAAGTACTAGTAGTATCTAAGTACTGTAAATGCATAGGCACATAAAAGGAATTTGAATATTTCAGCTTAAAATGTAATGGCTTCTAAGTCCCCTCTCGAGAAACCTGGAAGGCCCGTCTGGTGTAGATGTGTCTCAAACTAAACTGCTTCCTGCTATCTATGTCTGAACTGCTCTTCTCTCTCTAGCTTGACAGCACTAAAGCTCAGCTATCTCTCATTTTCCCACACAGAACATCAAAGGACTGAAAGCGATATGGGTTTCAGAGAGAAGCAGCATAAGGCTTCCTGATTGCACTGGGTATGACATCAGCTGCTGGTGATCACAAACCCATTGAAGCCAATGGCTTTATATAATGCTCTCTCTCTCTTTCTCGCTCACAACCCATTCTACTGCTGTTCTGCAAAGTCAGATCAAATAAAAGGATAAAACTAGAAAGCCAGGTGTGCTATTGTTTGGGGAACAAGCTAAAACAATGGCAGGTTTTAAACCGAATATGGTTTTAAATGACTAGAACAAGTCGTGATACTCCAACACTGAACATCAATTTATATTCATACATTATCTTCCGCTTAATTCACACGAAGAGCCGGTGCCCACCCGGCAACTCTGGGTACAAGGCCAGGAAGAACCATAGATGGGACGCCAATCCATCGTGGGACTCACACACACACACACACACACACACACAGTCACACAATGAGGGACAATTTAGACACACCAATTAACCTAACATGCAAGACCTTGGACTGTGGGAGGAAACCAGAGTACCCGGAGTAAACCCACACAGACAGGGGGAGGACATGCAGACTTCACACAGAAAGGACAGGCCGCTTCACCCTGGGATTGAACCCGGGACCTTCATGCTGTGAGGCAGCGGTGCTACCCACCTACGTGCTGCCCACATCAATTAATAATATTTTTAAAAATGTAAACATGGCAACAAGCTATCTGTGGTGTACTGCACTATGGGTAATCAAGTCAAGTCAGACTTATTTCTACACTTTTTGCAATGGAGCATTGTTTATACGTTTTACAATTTTAGACTTGTTTTAGACATCTTTAATATCTAGTGCCAATCCCTAGCCTAGGGTCACAGCGGGGAAAAAAGCTCCACAAACATTATAAGGAAGAAACCTTGGTTGGACCAAACAGGTAACTGGCCTTCTTAGGTGGCTTAAATGATGCATTATTGGAATTAAGATAATGTATCTAGCTGAATAAGTCTAAAGAAATAATAAAAAAAAGCATTATCAGCATTATTCAGTCCCATAATCCCATGCAATCAGGAATCAGGACTGATGTGGGTAGAGATGCACTGATTGTAATTTTTTTTGGCTGAATTCGATTGCCAGTTTTTAAACATCCAGGAAAGATCGATTCCAATTTTGCTTAAAGTCCAGTTTCTTTCTGTCTGTCTAAGAATGATAAATAACAGCATACAGAAGCATTTAACTTTTAACGGTAACTTCTTCATTTCGAAAGAATGATAGCAGGGACTGTTGGCTTGCCTCTGGCTCTGTGTGCTCACCAGCTTTAACATTAACCTCTTTGCCTTTGCTAACTCTGTAAAATTCTGCACATTCAACGTAGTGACATTTTTAAAAATTTCGTGATAAATTTGTTGTTTTGAACGTTTTCTGAGTGAATGAATGATACAAAAAAGCTAAAAGTTGTTTGAGTTGTTCTTATTTTCGCTACACACGTTTTGCAAGAAGCTTCCATGCTGGAGACATGTGTGTATCCGAAATAAATCCCTGATAACTCAATAGTCTCCCTTATCAGTATTGCGATATAAAGAGAAACTATTCAGCTGACTAAGTAGGACACAAAACACAATCGAACGTGTTCTCATAATGAACAAGCGTCGGCAACGGCCTCAAAAATATTCTATACTAGTCAACTACACTGCTAAATTGTATTTTATTAAACAAGATCAGCAGAAAGCAAATGAAAAGTTAAATGAGATGCAAACTTACATATGGTGATTCAGTAGTAAGTGAAACATTCATGGGGGTGAACAGACCTCTTAAACTGGATAAGAGTGCCCTCACAATGACTGTTCAGTAGGGTATATGGTCACCTAAAACTGCTAAAACACGATGAAAGTGATGGGGTATGGACATGATCAGATTGTCCAGCAGTTCTTGTGGGATCCTTTTCGTATTCATTATAAAATATCCCCTAATTTTTGTGAGCCATATACAAGTATTTAGGTCTGATCTGAGTTCAGGAGTGTTATATATGACCAAAAGAGATTAACTAAGGATCAGTCCATTCAGTCACTCTCTGTTAACAGGCTCAAAATATGATGCATTCAGACTCTCCACACCACAGCCATCCAGTTTCAAGCTAAAAATAAGAGTCAGTCGGTAAACTCTATGTCCTGCTCTCTGTAAGTCCATCAGGGAATGATTTGCAGCTTTGATCAGTAAAAAAAGTCAAAAGTATGTGAACACCTAAAAAATACACCCAAAAATGATGGGTATTATTGTGGAATCAAGCATGTTATTCCACAATAATACCCATATGTTTTTGGGTACAATTTTTATGTGTTTACATACTTTTGGCTCTACTGAATAGGGTATTTAAACACGTCATAATCTTACCCCAAATAATCCTGACAGGACAGTTGGTAATGGGCATTTTCATGCTTTAACATGACAGGCACTATGGTACGATTAACATGAATCACATCAAGAGCACGAGTTCGTTCCACCTACTCGAAATGAATTTAAACGAGTCAAGCTAAACGGGCGAGTCAGGGAATCAAATAAACGCCAAGCTGAGAGGGGGGTGAAGGACATCATTATTTAGTTACTGTCACAACAGATGGGCCGTGCTCATAAAAAACAGACTACATTCATCACCGGCGGTTTATCAGATCATGGAACGGAGTACGGCGTCTGCGCCAAAGCTTTCTCCGAGCAGAAACTGAGATTACATGACATGCAGTCACCGGCCAAAATGCTTTGTTTTCCTGAGCTACAATGTCAAAGACAGACATGACTCCTACTTTAAAGGGGAACCCTGAAGTCACGTTCCGACTGCCAATCCCTGCCTAAAGATGCAATGACCTCCAGCGCCAACCCAAGAAGCTCCGGCTTACCAAAGCCCAGCTGTTTTCACTCTGTGAGCATCTTCAGATGAATTCAAGGTCAGGTCCGAATAAATATGAAACACAGACTGTGCGAATGCCATGCTGTGCGAATCTCCGTCAACAAAGAATTCAATGTTCAATCTTTGCCTGTTCATTTACTACAGTAGGTTTTGTACTTTAAAATCCAGCATGCTCAAAAGAGAGGAACGAAACAAAACTTACCTATTTTGAATGGATGAGCCACGAGCCAGGAGAAGAGAGCAGTGGAAGCAGGGGGAGAAAGAAGAAGAAATAAAAGTCAGTAAGTAAGTACAAGGTCACGCTCTTTAGTGCTCAGAGGGAAATTGAACTTTTTTTTTTTAACTGAGTGGCACCTAGGGACTTTTTTAACAGTTGTCTGGGAAATAATCTCAGAATACCAAGTGGAGGACACGGCACCGAGTGACCCTCTCAAAAAGGTCATCAAAAAAGAAACCAGGAAAGTGTAAGGTAGCTGTAAGCGAGGGAGAAGATGACTGCAATCACAATGCAAGATATGAGGGAGGATACGAAACTGAAAACATGCAGACATGGGGTAACTTTTAGCTGAAAATAAAAACGGCCAAGCTCAAACTGATTTCAATCCAGACACACCTATTATAAAAGGTAGACATAACCAGGACAGCTTTTACTCTTTAAACCTTCCTGCCTATCTATTATCCGAAGCTGTCAAAAAGACAAATGGAAAAGCTGGTGCCAGACCCTGCCCTCTGTATAGCGGCCTGATTATATTCATCAAAGTGAGAAAAGATTTACAGGATTTATAAAGGGAATCTGCACCAGTTAGAAGATACTATCCACACTCTGTATAACTGGTGCCCAAGTTCTCATTTTCTACCATCCCCCACCCAAACAAGGGCCTAAACCATTAGCTAAATATGAATTCTGTATATATACACTGCTCAAAAAAACACAGGAACACCAGGGGTTGTGTTAATCAGTTGTAGCTGCTTAATGTTAATAGAACGAACAACATGTGCACTAGAGGAGCAGCAATGGAACAACCCCCAAAACAGGAATGGTTTAACACTGGAGTTCCTGAGGACAATACCCCACGCGAAGTACACAAACACATGAAATGAAATGAGGCTGTGCAGCAGATTAATAGTACGATAGGCCTTCCTATGAGTCAATAATAATTATAAACACTAGTATTTAGTTATTTGAATTATTATGTACTAGTTAGGAATAAGTAATAGCCAGTAATAGGATTTTACACGCACCTGTGAGTTTTGTTTCGGAATATAACTTGGCAAGGCACACACAGTAAAATCTTCACTTTATTTATTAATCCAAAACTTAAAAAAAATCTATCAATATTAGACTACACTATAAACTTGTCTATGTGCGGCCTACAACACGTAATTTACAAAACAATACGCATTAAATACACATTATGTCTTTCACCTCATTGCCTTTAATCACATAGGTTATCACACCTGTGAATATATAATAGATAATATCACTTTGATTGTGTATGTCTTTTGTGCACAAGTTGCATTATTACTATAGAACAATCAGAATTAGGTGGAGGGCACTAACATTTTGTTCCTGTTCATCTTTTCTCGCTGATTTCTCACTATTTTTGCAGTTGGCTAGGGTCAGGGTCACTACTACTACCATGGTGTGGTACCTGGGCACTAAAGAGGTTACAGAGGGTAGGGTGCCAGAAGGGTGCCCTGGTCCAGATCTGGGAGGAGATCCCTCAGAACAACATCGTTCTTCTCATTAGGATATGTCGCCATATGGAGCATGTGGAGGCTATATCAACTACTGAGTGCCACTTTGAGTCAATGCAATGGAATTCTAGCCTGCTGCATCATTTTTTTCACTTTGATATTCAGGATGTCCTTAAATCATACCTTCTGTAGGGTGAATTTTTATTTCCATCAAACGATGTGCCGTACTTTTGTTCCTAACACATTACCCAGTCAATATCAGGAAAGATTCTGCATGATTTTTCTCTCATTGTATTTTCAAAGTATTCCTTAATTTTTTAGTAGTGTGTAAACCATTAGATTAGATATACATGATGCTATTGTCTTTATTATTATTATTAGAAATGAGTGAAAACAAATTTTTTTCTCAGTCTATATTAGAATTTAGCTAGAAACTTTACATTTCGCAGCAATTGGATGTAAACGTGACCCTTCTACAGTAAGAAGAACCTTGATTAGAAATGGGCTTTTTGGATGGGTTCGCAACCAGGAAACCACTTTTTATGGAAAAAGGAACAGGGCGAAAAGGTTAAGATATGATAAAGCTAAAATAGATTGTAATAGAGAACGGTGGAAAAAGAGTATTATATGATGACGAATTCGATACAGTTGGTTAATCTGAACTGTATATGATAATGATAATATAGAAAATATTATATGTATGCATTTTAAATTTAAATTAACCTATAGATATATTACTGTATTCTTCTTATTATTTTTATAATAATAATAATAATAAACAAATTAATATTAGTATAATATACATAGAAATAATACAAATAATAATACTCATACCATAATAATAATAATAATAAGGACATTTTGACTGGTGAACTCTTATCAGTCTAGCCATGACACTGGGGTGGTTTATTGCTGGGAATGATTCACTACCTAATTAGTACCTGATCTGTGCTGGTCCTGAATCTAGGAGGTGTGCCTAATACAGTAATAGGGGGACATGTGTACAGCTGTCCAAAAGTCTCAGAAATTACTAAGGAAATAGCAAAAGAGGCTCATTATGGGTTATATTAACTCATAATACTAAAAACCAAAGAGCACTTATGAGCACCCTGAACTGACTGAGCCAATACACTGTGTGTTTATTTGCTTGCTCATGATTGCTTTGATCCGTTCGTATGTGCATCTGAGTATTTAAATTCGCACTCACAAAAAAAGCACTATTATGATATTACACTGTGCACATGAATGCTTTATTTGGCTAACTCTATGAATTGATAATGTGTTTCCATGCAAATTAATTCATGCAAACATAAGTGCAGCCGCTCATGGCTTGCTAACATTAATCGTGCATGCATCCATTATTAATCATGTTTATTCTCCTCTTTTGCTTTTTCAGGTTCTTGGGGGTTTTTATAAGATTCATAGCCTGATGTGATGTTTGCGTACACCATGTCGGTCTATAAAAAAGAAACAACTGAAGTTGAGTGATCTAGGAATGTAACAGTGCAACTATTAAATTGATGGCCTATGGATTGGAAGGTCTGTGGTTCAATTCTTAGCACTGCGAAGCCATTAATACTTTGAGAAAAGTCCTAAACTCAGGAATTAAGCTTTCTGTTCAATCAGTTTTATTAAGTGGGTTTTCACTTAATTACACTGTAAGGCCCCTCTTCTGATAAGTGGAAACAAATAGGCATGTGCAAAATATTAAATAAATATTTATTTCATAAATAAAGTCAAATCAAAAACATAATTCAATTCAAGATGCTACTCTGAATTTCCCTGGTTTGCTATAGGACACATAGGATTGAGAGTGCTACTAACCAATCAAAACTGCTCATTAGAGTGGTACAGGCTGGCTTCTGTTTGGGTGCCCCTTCTGATACTAATTTATTGGGTTCATTAATGTAGTGTAATGTAGTGTCATTTCGGTCCTAATAACCGTATTAAATGTTTACTAAACCTTTATTGTACGATTTACACATATAGTGAACGTACAAACAAGAACTTTTGTTGCTTATAAAACTTTGTTCATTGAAAAATAAATTTGCAAACAAGTTTTTCGAAACAATCTAAGTGGGACTTGTGGCTTTTTTTGTAGTAAATGAAAATGTTAGGCAAAGACCTGTGGGTGGCAGTAGAGGGCTGGGGAGAAACTCGAGAGTTTTTGGGTAATGATGCCAGAAGTTTTTTCACGGATATTACATACTGTACACGTTCTTTGGTCTGATTAAGCAGAATTTTGGTCCAAATAAGCGAATAACATTATATGTATATAATAGGATTTGTTTTGGGTACTTTAGGATTTGGTCCAAATAAGCAGCTGGTCCCATTAACCGGAATCGACTCTATTTCGTTATGGGATATTTCATTTTGAAGTATCCTCTAATGTATGTGAGCATTATATATCAATATTCATGAAAATAAGTTTAATATACAGTAACATATGTAAACAAAACAACGTTTGAACAAAAATAAAATTTATGGCAGTTTACGTTAAACGAGTTAACAGATATGTATTTCCTATTACAATGTTTTATTGTGTTTAAATGCGCTCTCATTAAAGAGGACGGCCGTCGGTTGGAATGGTGTTTACCTGTTTTTTTAAATGAGGAATTGCTGATTCAGAATAGACGGTTTGCTTTTTATTGTTAATTTCAATGTGTAGTTTTGCAGAACTGTTTGCATTAACTATAAATCAGCACTAAATCTCAGAGTGTGTTGTAATGTTTAGACCTGAAGTTGAGGGTTCAAGTTTCGGTGGCATGCTACCGCACTGCAGAGATTTTTTTTTATATCCCTATGTGCCACCTAGTAATCAGGTTTACCTGCAATAGTAAGAGTGGATTGTGGAATTTAAATAATTTCTTGATCTTATTTATATGCCTTTAAAATCAAATTGATCTGATTAAACCATAGGTACCGACTAACATTACTTAAGCTACTCTCCTTTTACTCAAGTAATATAGTTACAGTAACAGTAGGTTTACTTGAGCAAATTTGCATCTCTTTTCATTCAGCAGTTTGGGGTTCACTAAAACATCACAATGGCACAATTCATTTTATAATAGAAAGCAAAGACAGAAAACAAACAGAATCATTTTGATCCAACTTGAAAGCTTGGGTTTATGGGTATTCACTGTGGCTGCTAGCTTTAACTGAATACAGGTTGTAGCTCTCACATTCGGAAATTGCATCATTTGGGAGCTGTACGTGGTCACGACCTCAGAATGTGATGCAGCAGACTCTGGAGTTCTATTAACTAAAGTTACCAGAGGCCAAAAAGCAAGGGGAGGTCAGGAGTGCCAGTCTCTAAAGCACTGACTCCATGCAATAAGAAGCTTTAAACACTGTTAAGAAGTAAGGCCAACTCACTGATTTATAATAAAGACTGGTTAAGTATCCCATATTAGATAACATTCCTAAAATATATAGCTTTTGTTTGTCATGTTAATTCAAAAAATGTCTATTCCAAGGATCATCCCGGAATCAAATGGCTTTGGTTTTTATATCCACATCCACTCGTCATGACTTATAAACCTCATATTTAGTGATGAACCAAAACATCATGAGACTGAATAAAGAATAAGAGGGCCTATATACAGTACACATTACACAATAAGGGAACTCATTGTCGATGGGTTAGAGGTAAGGAAAATGGGCAGACATAAAGACCTGAATGGTTTTGACACAGGTTGTTATGAACAGACAGTTGGCTGTTAACATCTCCAAAATGGAAAGGCTTTATGCGTGCGCACCAGCAAGGACTTTGGGCTTGAATTATAATGCTGGTTTCAAGAGAAAAGTGCCACACCCTGCTGAGTACATGGCACCATCAAAAGTGTTTACAATAGGCAAGCAAGTGTTGGAATAAGACCTTGATGGAATGGAAGAATTATGGTCAGACGAGTCCTCTTTTCTTTCACATCACATGGAAGCGATTATGGAACAGCCAGTGGTGGGGGTTTGTTTCCAGGACACTGGCATTCATATGGATGTCAATTTGACATGTACGTCCAAAATCAGCCCTCCACCTCTGAGGACAGGAGAGCCGAGAAGATAAGGTTTACATTTCCATTTATGGCATTTAGCAGACACCCTTATCCAAAGCGACTTACAATTCATGCAGTCTTACAATCCAAGCAATCCTGGGTTAAGGGCCTTGCTCAGGAACCCAACTGTGACAGCTTGGCAGAGGTGGGATTTGAACCCTGGACCTTCTGGCTCACGCTCACCCCCTGGTGCTTCGGCGCCTTTTGTGCTCTTTTAGTCTCGCTCTGGTCAGGTGCCCTATCGAAATGAGACACGCCCCAGCTAGAGTGGCCACCCGGCATACGCACCCCAGCATGGCTTCCCGCGCTACATGCGAATTTGAACTCACTTTCGCCCTCTGGCGTTAGGACTACCTTTGTGCCAGGCGGGACGCAACACATCGGCGTGCCCTTTCATCCTTTTGGGTTTTTTTATGTTTAGGAGCCTTACGCTCCACTCTTTTAAGTTGTTCTATATTATTTCCCCATTATTATTATACGTCGTGGGATTCCGTCTATCCCGCATACTTGGGTCCTACTAAAAACCACCACATCTCGTAACACTAAATGATAATCCTTTAATGATCTAATGCGTAGCTCACAATGCCTTTAATCATGGAGGTGGGTGGAGTCAGCGGTGGGTAATTATCATTTAAAGCAACACGTGCTGAAAGAAGTGTGCTAGTGTGCTGTGTTAACAGACTTTTTATGCAAGTTCTTCATCAGTTTGTATTACTTTTCATAATTATTTGTAACACGCTGTGAATGGTGCTTTTAAGTGTATGTGTCTGTCCTATTGCAAGTAGTGCTCCTTTATGGATCCCCTTACTACCTGTATATTCTCTCTAACCTGAAACTATAAAATTCTCTTCTTGAGCCTTGGTTTCATCTGGCTCATCTTATGTTGTTTGTAGCAATGTCTTTCTTCCATCAAACTTATCGGGTTCATCATGACATGCTCTCAAGTGTTACAGCTTTAACAGGCAGACGGGGTTTTAACAATACATCACTTTATTTTTTATGATTATTGTGATTTTTCAGAAATTTAAATGTGTATGTGACTTATTTTTAGGTGTGGTAGCATTAGCAATTCGGTGTAAATGGTAGCGTTCCACCCATGCTTTCAGTGGTGTCTCTGAGACCTTATTTGCCGTTGTGTGACGTTTATACAGGTACTTTATTACAGAACCTGTAAAAGCCCTTGATTTCTGTTGTGCAAGCTATTTTTAACATAAAAAATGTTTCCATTTGTGGATGTTTACACCAGTTATCTTGCCCACACACAAGCAAGCAATAGTGCTTTCCAGGTCTTAATATGAGTCACAAACTCTTTAGTTGACATCTTTAAACAGTTCTGTCAGTCCAGACATCTTCCCATGACTCTCAATCAGTTCTACATGCATAAAAGACAAATATGAGAGATGGAGCAGAATGTTTAATTTAATTGAAAACATAAAATGGTCCCTCCTGCCTTACGATGCTTCTCCAGTCTGTCACACTCGTTGCTTTAGCCTGTGTTTTACCTCCTGTTATCCTCCACAGAGGCAACATGTGTGCACACAGCGCGACAACGACATGACAATGAGTGGAAAACACAGGGGCTGCGTGGTCTGTGAGAACGTTGCCTCGGGGCACAGCAGACTAAGCGGGAATTTCTACAGAAGAAAGAGAGGGGGGTACCTCTGTTCACCAAAAACAGAGACATAGTTGTGCCTTCTGAGTTGACCTTGTCTGTCAAATATTGTATTTATCTACAAAGTCAGCATTTAAATCTTGTCTTATATTTGCTCTTCACTGGGTTTGGATGCCATTTGTTGTTCTGCTCTCGACTAAGTGGCATTCATTCATTCATTATCTTCCGCTTAATCCACATGGGGTCGCGGTCCAGCAACTCTGGGCGCAAGGGCAAGAACAGCCCCAGACAGAACGCCAATCCATCCACACACACACACACACACACACACATGTCTTTGGACTGTGGGAGAAAACCGGAGCACCTGGAGTAAACCCACGCAGACACAGAGAGGACATGCAGACTCTACACAGAAAGGACCCAGGCCGCTCCACCCTGAGATTGAACCTGGGACCTTCTTGCTGTAAGGCCAACCCACCGTGCCACCGGGCTTCCCGAGTAGAGGTAGTATTACAAAAAAATTGTCACAAATTTACAAATATCTGATCTTGTAGTAAGACACGTTTAACCATGCATCTGCCTTTACTTGGCAACTCTTTATTCAGCAATATTTTAATCAGTCATGCTTAATAGGCTGCCTAATTACACTTGCTGGGGGTCTGTGTTTGTTGAAGACACCAAGCCGGTATTTTCAAGAGATTATGGAAGTAAACAGGAGGAAACATTGGCTGGCTTTAGAAGACAACACCAACTGCTTGTGCCTGCCAGCAAGTTCAGGCACAATTAAACACGTGAGCCAAATTGAAAAAGTGGAACACTGTGAATACTGGCAACAAATACAGTCACACAAAAGGTATTGCCGAATTAGCCCCAGCCAAAAAACATCAAATGCCAGGGGACAAAGGAAGATTGGATGACAGGAAGAAAGGAAGGATGGATGATTGGATGGATCACATAGTAGCGAAAGGCATGGAATAAAAAAGGGGAAAGAAAATAACATCGCAAAATATGTATAGGTAATAGTGAAGAAATGAAGTACAGACAAACAGAAAAAGAGAGAAGTGGAGAGGAGAGGAGACGAGATGAGAGGAGACCAGAGAAGACGAAAAGAGGGGAGAGAAGAGAAAAAGAAAATAAAACAAGTAAGAGAATAAGCAACGGAATGTAAATAAGGTTAAAAAAGCAAACGAATTGAAAGGGACCGAAGAACAAAGGTATATTTTAAAGAAAAGGGGGAAATACAGGGAAGGAAAGAATGTTTGTGTAAAAAGCATAGAGAAATTAAATGGATAGGAAAAGAATGGTAATGGGATGACTTGAAAGAAATCACAAGAAAGGGCAAAATCAAAAATGAGTCAAAAGAAAATCAGGAAGAAAATACATCAAATAAATTGAAGGCAAATGAATAGCAGGTGCTGGAAAAAAAGAAGTGAAAGGTAAGAAAGGAGAGCGATGAAACGGTAAAAACGTACAAATGATGAAAAGAAAGGGAACGCTAACGAATGGAGAGTAACGGGAAAGAAAGAAAAAATGAAAGGAAAGAAAGAAAGAAAAATTAAAAAAAACACAAAAGTGGAAAAGCAAAGAAAGGATTGAAGGAAGGAAGGAACGGAAAGTACATCAAAGATATCTGAACAAAGATAAAGATATCTCAAGATACTGAATGATATTAGATCGATTAACCATATTCACTGGGATCAGTCTGATCATTAACCGCCTGAGATCACGTTCTCTTTTGTCTTTTTTGATTTCCTAAGGTCTGAGACCAGAGCGAGACCAGTGCTGTCTAATTTCATCAATCTGTTAATGGTGCTGATCACCTCCTGGATACATCCTCAATAAATTAGATGGGATAAACTCGAACAGCAGTTCACTAGCTTTAATTAAGACAGAGCGTTAAAAGAACTCATTCCTTAATTAAATATTGTATTTTTTTATCTGGCACCAGTTCATATTTACTGTGGGAAAGCAATCATCTGCCTCCTATAATAAATAAACCATAATAACCCCAGAGACGTGGCGTAGGAGACAGACTTTTTTCATTCATAAAGGTTGTGTATTACTGTATATAACTACACAAAGTAGTGTAATGTGGGGTAGTGTAATATAACTAGACAAAATGTTCAGCATTGGTTCACACTGGTGGTTCGGGGACTTGGAGGGTGACTGATGATGCCAGATGATGGCGCTTAATCTTGCAAAATAAAATGATCTCCATTTGAGAGTTTCAGACCTCTACTGTTTGAAAGCAAATCCCGTCAGGTAAATCCAAACAGCCAACATTTTCCAACCCCAAGCAGAATGGTCTATGGGGCCGACAGTTTGAGTTGATCCCATCAAAATGGCTTGTGCCGAATGTATAGATCCACAAATATAAATCTGGGCTGTCCTTAAGCCTTTTTGAATTACACCTTATGTGCCTGCTTTATGCTAACATGATTTGCTTTGCAACACAAACACCTGTATGGAGTGCCAACTGCTTCATGGACAGCGACTGATTTCACCTCATTGTTCCCCTCACAAGAACCTCTCCTAAAGCCATGGGGATGCTGATTAAAGGGGCTGAAGAACTAATCATAGTTGCTCAGCATCACAGCTTCATCAACAACTTCATTATCCACCCACCTTTTGGACAAATGTGCAAACGCACCTCTAAACACACTTACACACACACACACACACACACTCACACTCACACACACATACGCACGCACATACATGTGATAAGAGCAGGTTAGAAGTGATTACTTAAAACTGTAGAAAATAATGGTGGAGACATTTCTTCCTGTAGAATTTATCATAGTTAAAAAATGTCAGAGTAGAACAAATTTTAAGCAAGGCTGGTAGATGTTTAGCTCTCTAACTGGGATTAGTCTTAAAGGCAAAAAAAATCCCAACTGCAGCCGATCAGCATCTTTGGTTTAAGCAACATTATTTGATTTTTACATGCTTTCTCATGCTACTGTTACTCAGTCCTGTTACTTTATATATTACTGATAACTGATTTCAATTTCTGATTTTTTTAAATATAAAACCGGTGGATTCCTCTTTTGGCTGATTAAAATTTTTTGATTTAAAAGATTTTTTTTTAAATACATAACTGGCCGAGGCAGCACGGTGGCTCGGTGGGTAGCACAACTGCCTCACAGCAAGAAAGTCCCAGGTTCAATCCCAGGCTGGAGTGGCCAGGGTCCTTTCTGTTTGAAGTCTGCATGTCCTCCTTGTGTCTGCATTGGTTTACTCTGGGTACTCCGGTTTCCTCCGACATTTCAAAAACACGCATGTTATGTTAATTGGGTCTCTGAAGTAGCCCTTAATGTGTGACTATGTGCATGACTGTTTGTGTGTGTGTCTGTGTGTGTGTGCCCTATGATGGACTGACGCCCTGTCTAGGGTTGTTCCTGCCCTTGTGCCCAGAGTTGCCAGGTGGGCACCGGCTGGCCTGCGACCCGTGTGGATTAAGCGGAAGTTAGTGGATGGATGGATGGATGGATGGATAACTGGCCAATTCCACTTTGGGCTGATTCCAATTTTTTCTTTTACACACCAAGACAATAATCCCTACATCACAACTGTAATTCATTAAAAAACATTATTGCGCTAAATACAACCAGCACTGAATATGAGACTAAGCGGCCAATCATCGATCACGCTGAACAACAGCCGATTCTGGTCACCGGCCAATCGATCAGGGCATCTCTTGTAACAAGCATGGTGAAAAGCGTCATCAGGGCAACTGGAATCCATTCATGCTGGCCAACTATTGTTGTGACATGAGTAGCACGGGGTGCTCATTTAAGCAACAAAAGATTGTATCAGGAATGAAAAGCTTTTGAGAAAAATATAATCAAATATTTTATTTTCATATAGTGGAGGAATGTGATCAATAAAAAATTGAAAATGAAGCCATCCATGCACAGGCCTGGATTAATTAAACCTTAATTGCTAACTCTCATTTTGTAATATGGCATCACCAAAAAGCTCAAGTGAATTCGTATATCAAACTACATGCTAATCATATTCTTTTTCTTTTTTTTTTTTTGGCTTTGGGAGATCTGTCCTTTCCTCTCAACTTGACCCCTCGTCATGCAAGCCTCAAGCAAGATAAAATATAGAAAATAAAATAATATTCTGGCTTCATTCCAGCGCGCTCCTATACATCACAGGACATTATCTTAGCAGAACGATCCTGACTCAAGCAAACAGAAGGGGGATTGTCAGGCTGACCCTAGTGGAACATCAGCTGGATTTTAAAGAACGATTTGTCAGCTGACCTGCAGTCACCCCCCTAAATCCCCATCCTCACAAATCCTCGGGGTGAAGAGGTGAAAGAGAATACATAGATGGTTCTGGATCTGTTATGCGACTCGATGTGGTATTCAAAATAAAAGTGACGAGTTCTGAGCAAGTTCAAGCTTGTGTCAAAAGAAGGAAAAATAATAGTAAATAAATGGAAAAAAAGTGTGGTTTCACTTTAGGCCTTTTTAAAATCTATGTGTGTATGTAAAATCTATCTATGAATGTAACACAGTGTCTTAAGGACAGAAAAAGTAAACAAACAATATTAATAAAAACAAGTACAGTACAAAAGTACAGTAAAAATGTTGAGGTGATGTCAAAAAAGAAACAAAGTATGAAATGAAATAAAATAGACAAAAAACAACAACATAATGGTAAATGGTAAATGAAAAGAAAGGAAAAACAGGTATAATAGATAAAAAAAATAATGGCAAAATGCAAACAGGTAAACAAATACAGAAATAAATAAAATAAAATAAAATGTAAAATATTGAATGATAATGGTAGATAATTACAATCATTCATTCATTCATTATCTTACGCTTAATCCACATGAGGTTTGCAAGCCAACCAATGAAAATCTGTGTGCAAGGGCATGAAGAACCCTAGATGGGGCACCGATCCATCATTTGCAGGCACACAGTCACACACGAAGGGTCACTTTAGAGACACCAATTAACCTAACACACATGTCTTTGGACTGTGGGAGGAAACCGGAGTACCCGGAGTAAACCC
>JAVSBV010124036.1:0-18630 GCA_033117975.1 Parotocinclus spilosoma | reverse complement strand
AGATCACATTTATATAAAAAATTATTTATATAAAAATATTTTGTTTTGTATTTCTCGGATCCGCCACAGCACCGAAGGTTGAAGTTCAAAAATATATATATTTTTGAGCTTTTTCCGCCCTCCGGTGGAGAGCCAACCGTTTTCTTCAGTTCATTTTAATAAGTCAAATAAAAATATCAGGTCCATCATCATCATACCATGTGTTTCAGCTTTTCCCTACACGTTGCTCTTTATGTAGGATAGGTTTTTATTGTTTTCCCTTTGTTTTCCTTCTGTAAATGCGTTCTATAATAATCTGATTTGTACTTTGCAACCAGCCAATAATCTCACAGAAAGATGTGCAGTAAACTTTACTAAAAGCATATACTGCTTTTGAGTCTTCACAGAAGTGTCCTATAACCGTTCAGAGGGTGCTATGATTTGTTTAATTCCAAGGTTGCCAGACACAAACCAACCAAGTATATGGAAACAGTCTCTCTGAGAATAAAAGAGGACATGCACAGACTGAGAAAAGTAAGGCCAGACTTTTCTATTGCTTGTTTCTTGGATGTCCCTACTTAAGAATCTATTGATCGATCTACTGAGGAGGGAGGAAAAAAAAAAATGTATTTAACCTACAATTAAATTAAAGTGAATCTGGGAAAAAAAAAATTTACAGAAGAAAACGGTTGCCTCTACACTGGAGGGCGGAAAAAGATAAAACATTTTTATCATTTATCATAAAATTTTAGAATTTCAACCATTAGTGCTGTGGCAGATCCGAGAAATACAAAAAAAAGAAAATTCTTCAATCAAATATGATCGTTGGCGGATCCGCGAAACAAGCAATCAATAAAGTTTGGCCTAATAGAAATTGTAATTTGGGTATATATTACTGAGCTAATATCCAGCTTTCTTTTTTGAATTTCTAGACAATAGTATACTGTATACATGATCACTTAAATTGTATTACTGCAGAAATTCAGATGATCTGATTATAAAGTGCGTGTAAACTCACTTATCGTTTTGGCTATCAAAGTGCAGATTAAAAGATTGCATGGGTTGTTCCATTGATATGGCTCATGGTACCATGGAGATGTTAATCTTCATCAAATGCAGCCTGACATTCTTGAGCATACTCAGATAGAACTCCTGCCACATTGGTTTCAAAAGAGTTGGCACAGTTCTGTAAAGTACAGTATATTGCTAAACTTGGTTTGCTTTTGATTTGCAGATTTGACAAATGTTCTTCTTGAGTCAATTTATGATAGTGCTTAAACTGTTTAAGGCTGTAAATATTGTGCTCTGTAAGTTGGGTTCACACACTTTTTATACAGCAGTTTTAGATGTCATTACAACAGGATTTGGCTTAGGGCTATGAAATGACTTTCTCACACTCCCTCTCTGTTTATCTTTCTCACTGCAGTTCAGCCGACACACAGCAGTGCAGTGGCAGCAGCACAGCAGGGGGGCTACGAGATCCCAGCCCGACTCAGAACCTTACATAACCTGGTGATCCAGTACGCCTCTCAGGGTCGTTACGAGGTGGCTGTACCACTGTGTAAACAGGCTCTGGAGGACCTGGAGAAGACTTCTGGGCATGACCATCCTGACGTCGCCACTATGCTCAACATTCTAGCTCTTGTCTACAGGTCTGAATTATAATGCTAATAAGGATTCACACAGCTCAGAAACTGTTGCTTATTGATCACACGAAAACCTAATTAAAACATAACAGCAGGCTAACATTTTTTGTGGGGGCATTTATTTCAGCACTAGAGAGCCAGTATAATCTCATGACTATTTTTGTATATAGTGCATGCCATCTCTTTTGCCAACAGTTTTTTTTTGTAAGTTTTATATATTTTCATTTTGTTTAATTATTAGACCAATGTAAATATATTAAGCCTGTAATATTTGATATGTAGTAAAGACAAGCACTTACGCTGTCTCTAGTTTTGAAAGATGTACTGTGATGAAAACCTTAACCTGTACTTACGTTTAGTGAAACTGTTATCTAGAATAAAGGAGAAGTAATAATTTCACTTGTTTACTGGCATCTAGCATGCTATCTAAACAAGCATGTTGACCATTGTCTCAGATATGACATGGTAATGTATGGTAATATTTTATTGTATCATTTTTTTAATCGCGGTATTATTTGTTTTGCACATATTGATGATATTGTCAGTGCAAAAAGAATGTTTCATTATAAAGACTGTAATTAGTCCTGATTAATTGGATGAGGTGCAGCCTATTTGGATAAAAATCACTAAATATTGGATAATATTTGAATATTAGCCTTTAGGAATCTGCTGCTACTAATTCATTTTGTGTGTGATTACATGTATCGTGATAAGTATTGTAAAAATGTCTTTAAATATCATGATATTAGATTTTAGCACATTGCCAACTCCTACTTTTGGATATTTCTGAATGTTTCATCATTGAACCATCTTAAACAGCTGGGCTTTTATAAGCATATGCAATGTCCATGACCTGTGTACAAACATAAGGTGCTTTATATTCTTAAGACTATGCCACTGACAGAAACATTACAGATCACAATATTTTGTATATACATTACATAAAATATACATTTAGAAATTCAAAACCATGCATTAGAAATACTCTAATCTCTATTCATAAGCCCTTTGTTTAGCCCCTGGCAGTTACTTTCCTTATAGTATTAAAGTTCAAATAGGGAGATCATGGCATCGTGAGTGACCTAGTACATATTAGTGTCTTTTTTTTAAATAGTGTCTCATTTGTGTTCTACCCAGGGACCAGAACAAATACAAAGAAGCTGCAAACCTTCTGAATGATGCACTCAATATCAGAGAGAAAACACTGGGCAAAGATCACCCTGCGGTATGTATGTTTGTGTTCTTTTGCTGGGTGTGGGGTATATGCAAGCCCCATTATTTTGCGCAAAAGGTATGGGACCAACTCGTGTTAGCAAACAAAAACCCCAGAAAACAAACAAACAAAAAAAATCTATATACAGTATATTTTAGCCATAGAAATTGCAGAACGTTTGGGGGTACGCTATTAAAGTGTTTTTAACTGCTGAATAATCAAGCAACACACTGAAGTAATCGAACGTTCTCTTTACTTAACACGCCATACATCACTCTCGTATCACACATACTCCGTCTGTACCGAGCTTACAGCACGTCATATCCTACAATTGAGTAGACACAACAGCTATTTACTATAAATCGTAATATTTTATGATTTATAACATTCCTTTATTGTTAGAATTAATATTTTTTAATATATTTGTTATACCTTTTGTGATTTCTTTAATGTAAAAGTTTTGCAAAATCCACGGAACAGCGAAAATCTGCGATATATTTTTTTCCATTAATATATTTTATATAAAATAATCAGTGAGTGTAAGGTTATTATATATAATATAATATAATATAATATATTTTGTATATTGTTAATACATATACTGCTCACAAAATAATAATACAATGTATTTAATAAGATTAATGTGTTATTTATTACATAATATTTTAACCCTTATGAAGTAGTTATGAAGTAGCATATAGTAGATCATACCGGTTCATGCAGTAAAGGGCACAAAAGCTCGACTTAATAGCCTCATTTTGTCTCCAGAATCCTCAGCTTGATAAACGGAGTTTGAGTAAATGAGTGATGTAGCGAGTCTGGGCTGGTTTGTGCTTTGCATCTAAAATGAACTATTACATTTATGCAATCCTTTTGTGTATGCAGTTTAAGTTCCTTTTTATTACATTATTCCAGTTTTGGAAAACTGATTGAGGGCAAGCCCTCATTTACAATGCTAATATGTTATGAAAAATGGAAAGCATAAATCAAATACACCACAAAGACTTGAAAGATTAAGGAATACACCCTCAATTAAACACAATTATATTCAGAATGGTGTATTTAAAATGGCCCAGCAAAACTGTATTTTAATGTGTTGAGCAGATAGCACCCATTGGTGTTAGATAAGCTGCAAGTGCTAGTTTCACACTGTTGTGTATTTTGCATTTGATAGTGTAGGATGGAATTGTCTAGAATTCGGTGTTGCAATGAATAGCCAGGCCCAGCATAATAAAAGAATCCGGTCTTAATCTCAAAGTTCATCTTCTGTTTCTTTTGTCCCAGATTTTGATAAGCAGTAAGTGTTTCTAATACTCATTCTTTTCCTCTCAATAATCCTTATGTTTATCTCTTTTTAATTGTGTGGCTTGGAATTCCTCTTGCACAAAGTGAGTCTGTAATGGAAGGGTCTGGGGAAAATCTAACCCAACACCCTTGAGAGTTGAATTTGAATGCTGAGAGTGGACATGGCCCCTACTATCATTACCTGAGCCGCACAGTGCATTCCTTTTATTGCTATTTACATTTACAGCATTTAACAGACGCCCTTATCCAGAGCGACTTACAACTGGTACACTCTTACAATTCAAGCGATAATGGGTTAAGGGTCTTGCTTAAGGACTCGACTGTGGCAGTTTGGCAGAGGTGGGATTTGAACCCAGGACCATCAGGTTCATTCAGGTCCAGTACCTTAACCGCTAGGCTACCGCAGTACCGCAGCCATATTTGATCTAGTAATGGTGTAATTTTTGTACATTTAATCATGGCACAGTCAAGATCCACCAACCTGATTAGTATCAGCCACAAATTGTGAATTAGAATAAGAAAGGGAGGGCACACAGGTCTAATATGCTGAGCTATTACAGCAGAAAGCCAGATTCAAGTCCTGTAGTGCCTTTGTGGTATGTTGTGCATCACAAGCAGATGCTATTGGCTTTATCACAGGGATGGGAGGCCAGTCCAACAGTCAGTGTGACCCCTACAATGCAACAGACTGACATCGTATCCAGGGTGTGCTTATGCCTATACCTTGTGCTCTTGGGGATAGTTACTGTCACTCCTGTCACACTGACCAACAAAAGTTTTACAAGGTGAAAAAGTAAAAAAAAAAAAAGTGTGTTTTTGTATAAGGTAGAGAGGAGTGTGTGTGTGTGTGTCTGGGGAGAGGTTATGAATAAGTAAAAAGTGACAAGTCCCTTGCTGCCACTCAAATGTCCATACCATTTTGAGGTCAGAAGATGACCTGGCACACAGAAATCTGGGTGACTTTGGGGCAGTTGAAGGGTAACGGAGGAGAACGGCATGACAGAAGATGACAGGGGTATGACCCAGTCTGCCTGCTAGGTCAGTGCTTAGGAATTGCATGCACATAGCCCATTCACATCCCTCTAGTTCTGCTATTTCTCTCAATTTATTTGTATTTTTTCCACCTTTTCTGATTATATCTGTATTCTGTAAATAACATGAATCACCTTACATGACTATGGCTGCTCATGTTTTACAATGTTTGTCCACCAATTTCAAATAATATTCTCCCTTTTCAGTCATTACTGTCTCACCTAATGCACAGGTGTAGATTTTTTTTCTATATAAGATTTATTTCTTCTCTTTGATTACATAATTTTGGTTTGGTAATGCTAGTCTTACAAATTACTTTCGCAGACAAATTTCCAAAGCCGGAATAAAACCATGAGTCTTTTTAGATTTGTATTGAAAATACATTTCCTGAAATATATTTTGTTTGTAACACACATGCCATAAAGATTAGACTTGTTCTAGGCTGTTCTTTTAATACATCACTTGCACCTAATTGTCATCCCATTGTCTGAATGCACCTATTCTTATTTCAAATTAACTGCTAATCCTAGAGTTGCCGTAATTTTGATACTGTATGTAATATAGGATTATTTCCTCAGTAAATAAAAGGCCAATTACAATAATTTTCAGAGTTGCATTGCTCCCGAGTCATCTAGATCAGTTGGTGTAAGGAGATCAGGAGCGCTGTCTTAAGTCAGTCTTTTTCTTGTTGTGACGTTCTGATAAAATATATTATCAAGCATCTTAAGTTCTTACAAAAACAGAGAAGTTAAAATTGTTAACAGACAGGTGAGCTCTCAAGCACCAAATGGGAAATTACATGTGTATCTGAATGGAACAGTTAAAGGTGATTTTTAACAGTTCAGTACTTATGAACCTGCAGGGATCTGACCAAATAATGGAAATAATTCACATTACTGTGCTACATTTATTTCTAAATGAATTTGGACTGCTTACTGTTTTGTATATGTGCAACTTAGTACACTGAAATATAAGGGAAATGATTCTCAAATATGTCAAATTCAAATGTGATCGTGTATATATAAAATAATGAAATGTAGTGTTTTCATCTGATCTTAAGATATCATTCCAGTACTTGTGCTTGCTGTCTTTGTGGCTAATTATGCTGTTAGTTATTCACTGATTTGATTATTTTTTATATTAATTTTATTAATTAGTAGTGCATTTAATTACTAGTGTATTTAGTGTTTTAATAGTAAGTGTTTAAAAGTTTTTAAATCTCAAAAGGAATCCTTGTAAATAGTGATCATACAATATCCCTATCCTTTACACATGTAAAGTCTGTGACTAAAACTCTGATTTTTTTTTTATGCAAGAGACTTAAAATATGAAAATATATCTGAGATGTAATACTGTAACTCACCACTGTCTGGCCAGCCATGCACTTCTCATTTAGCTGTAAATTTCTTTTGTGAATTGATGCTGATTAATTTCCATTCACATTGTAATGCCCAGTCTAAATGGCTAGATCTTAAGACTTTGCACTTTTCTTTATTTGTGGGTTTAATTCCTGGAAAGCCAGCTGCATTCTAACTCTTAAACCAATGCCTTTAGGTGTGCTGCTCCTACATGTGTGATTGAGTTAGATGAATGTGTGATGCCTTATAATGAAATGGCAATCTTTTCAGGGTGTACCTTCACATTCTGTTTCTCTGATAGGCTCCAATGTGAAAAAGGAAGAATTGCTATCCTTTTTTTTTTCTCTTTACTTTTCACCTGCTTTTCCTGTTGAGATGTCCATGTATTGTATGTTTAATTTGTTTTACACTGCAGTAACATATAGGATGTCTAATTACTTTTGCTGGGCTTTTTATATGATCGTATCATATTTGGTTTCCCATTTAAGGAGGAATTATTTATTTGTTTATTTATTTTGAACCAAAACCATTTTCACCCGTCTGATTCTCACATGCCCTGATCTGTGTTGTCGGGTCCTTAGTCTTTTCCTTAAAAGATAGGATAAGCTTGCTTAGGTCATTGTGACAATCCATCACCATAATTTTAACCATAGGTACCCTTCAACTGTGAGAGGAAAAAAACATTTAGAAAATATAAGTATTTTATACAATAGTCAATTATATCCTATAGTTTTTGACCAAGTTTGCACACACTGCAGCAGGGATTTAATGGAATAGCCCATTCCTCCATACAGAACTTCTCCAGATCTTTCAGGTTTCGGGGCTGTTGCTGGGCAATATTGAGTTTCCGGTCCCTCCAAAGATTTTTAATTAGTTTCTGGTCTGGAGACTTGCTTGGCCACTACAGGACCTTGAATTACTTCTTACAGAGCCACTCGTTGCCCTGGCTGTGTGTTTTGGGTCATTGTCATGCTGGAAGACCGAGTCATGACCTGACTTCGATGCTCTTACTGAGGGAAGGAGTTTGTTGGCAAAAATGTCCCCATCCGTCCTCCCTTCAGTGTGGTGCAGTTGTCATGTCTCCTTTGCATATAAGCACCCCTAAATTATGATGTTTCCATCCCCATGTTTCACATGCAAAAAGCTTTACTTTGGCCTCATCTGACTGCATGACCTTCTCCCATGCCTCCTCTGGATCATTTAATAACTTCAAACAGGCCTGGACATTAGCTGGCGTGAACAGGGGGACCTTGCATGCCCTCTAGGATTTTAATCCTGAGACTGTGGTCCCAGCTCTCCTCAGGTCATTGGCCAGGTCCTCTTGTGTATCTCTGGGCTAATTCCTGACCTTTCTCAGAGTCCTCCTTACCATATAAGGTGAGATCTTGTATTGAGCCGCAGACCGAGGAAGATTGACAGTCCTCTTGTGTTTCGGTAACACCTTCAAACAGGTGCAGTTAATACAGGTTATTAGTGCAGAATATGACTTCTTAATTAAAATAACAAGAGGTTGGTAGGTGATCAAATACATTAATTCATGCAATAAATGCAAATTAACTATTTACAAATAAGACAGTGATTTTCTGTTTTATTATTAAAACAATTTTTTTTTTTAAGATTCTGTGTCTGTTAGTGTACCTACAATCAAACTTACAGAACTCTCCTTTCTGTGTAGGTGGGAGAACTTGCAAAATTGGCAGTGTATCAGATACTTATTTTCACATGTAGTAAGTGTGACAATCAAATAAGAGTGCAAAGAAGTTGTGTAAACAAAGTCACATTCTCAAGCACTACAGAAAAGGCCATGGTTTGTGAAGTTAAAACATTCATAAAGTCTAAGGCTTTAAGTAGAATATGTAAATGGAAACAAACCCTGTTTTCTTCAGAATATCAAAAAAGAAAAGTTTTTGTAAAACTTTTTCTGTAAGGTTTTTCTTTACAAATAGCAGGCTGTCATAACACTGTTTATATGTTTTTTGTAGGATGCACTGGAGGTGCTAGCAGAGAGGTATGAGTTAGATGAAATTAAAGGTCCATGTCTGGCTTTCCGAAGAGCAGCTTCTGTGCTGAAGAGTCTTCCTGCTCCAATACGTTCTCTGCAGGACACAGAGGGGCTTCCATGTCTGGGACAGGAGACTAAAGCTATCATTCAGGTGTCAGTTCTGGTCTTTGCATATCAATTTTAAACATTAAGTAGGTCTACACTGAAAAAAAAAAAAAAATCTAAATAAAATGATTAGTTCATTCCTAATAACTAACATAAAAATCGTCCTAACATCACTAAAATGTCTAGTTAGAGGAATGTTATATGTAATTTATTATAATACGTTTGCCCCCACATTTGCAGATCCAATGATGGAGCTTTATACTACATTGTGGAACAAAACTGTGATGTTTGCTTCTTATGATAGGACAATAAGCCCTGGCTCACCATCAAATATGGAGCAGAATTTTCTCAGATCTGCCGATATGATGAACTGGGGAGCCATCACATGCGACAGCTAGTCACCCATAGCAGTGATATAATGAAAAATATATACTGTGTCCACCTGTTTCTCTACTGGAAGTTCTTCCATCTGGCACTTTTCAGCAGGACAGTGCTCATCCACGCATAGCAAGGGTTTCCAAATGGGAATGGCTTTGCAGATTGTGAAAAATCCCAGGCCTTCTTGGTCACCAGATTTATTTCCAATCGATTTATTTTCCAATGGTATGCTGTAGAATGTTTGACTACAGATGTTAGAGCTGGATCTGTAAAACCTGTATGAGTGTACAGATCCAGCTGCGACATCGGTGGGCAAATCTACTTTGGGATACCATTTGGAACCTGCTTGCCTCCAATGCCCTACTGTATCCCATATTGTATCCTGGCTAGAGGTGGCCAACAGGGTACTAGAGCGTCATTTTAATTGTACAGTTTTCCCCAGTAAACTTGGCCTAACTATTGTAATCACTTACATATATCATTGTTACATTCATGCATATAAAGTGTCAATTGATTCCATCATCTCGTCCTTCCTCCTTTTATTTTTTTGTCAATAAGTAGTCTGTCATGCCGCATGCTAAAGTATGTATTTGAGCCTAAAAAGTGCCCTGACTAAGGTGGATAATTACACATCCAATTAATTGCAATACTCAAGTTTTTTCTTCGATTCAGAAATTGACTGAAACTGGGTGGCATGATTTAATGAGTTAGAACGCTTCCACAGGGAAATAATGCACAAGTGTTAGGCTGAACAGAACTGGTCTACTGTTGTTGCTTTGTGTTGCAATGATAAATCTAAATTAATTAAAGTATTTCTATTTCATGTTTTCTATTGCAGGATATCTTTGAATGTGGTTCGTCTTCAAAGGTTGAAGCTGTATTAACAGATGAGAGGTTTCAAACTTTAAAGGTTCGTTTCCATATGGTGTACCTGTTTTAATGTTATTTTTTGGGTGGTCTGTGTATATGTATACTGCATACTAATATGTATACTTATTCATGTCTGCATGATAGCTCTTCACCAGTGTGTTTGGAGTCGGACCCAAAACTGCAGAGAAGTGGTACCGCAGAGGCCTGCGTAGCCTGGACCAGATCATTTCCGACTCCAGCATCCACTTGAACAAGATGCAGAACGCAGGTAGCATTATGAGTTCAGCCCAATAGAGCTTTTTACACTGTTCCTCACATGCTTGCTATTTTGCCTACGTAACAAAATAGTTGAAGTCAGGTACTTTTCTCTGTGATAGAAGAAAACTTTTAGAAGAAACTGTGCTTGAACAAAGCTTCTGCTGATAGAATTCTTAGGTGTTATCCAATAACAGCTACACGTCCTGCTTTAAAGCCCACATTGACCCGTGTCCCAGAAGCCTTGAAACAGTTTGAGCTAATTGAACTAATAATGCTTTTGTTTGGTCCGGGAGATTTTCCCATACTTTCCATAGATTGTCTGTTTTCTAACAGAAAAAAGAACCACTTTTGTGTGCCTTGTTAGAATATTCCCTGCAGACTTTGCAGAACATTTTGCGTCAGAATCGAAACACGCAAATGGATAAGACCATTTCAGGTGAGTTGACTTTGGCCTTAGTTGCAGTGTTCTGTCATCACACTTATGTTTTTGTGGTGCTATCCTGGCATGTTGTTTTACTGGCCCCGTGCATTTGGGCAGCAATTTTGTTGAACCCTGTCAAAACAAATTTACTTTACAGTGTAATTATTACTAGGTACATACACTATGTATCTAAAAGTTCTACTGTGTAGCAACATTCAACATATTTTCTCAACTCTCCTCTACTTTGCCGTGCCCCTCTGGAAATAGCCCCCAGTTTGGTTACCACTACCATAGAGATCTCCACTACCGCACTCAAACCCTTGGTGGATGTATATAGGCGGTCAGAATTCCTTGCTCATGATGTTAACCTTCATGTTATCTCCTCGACACCTTCAGGAGGAATCGACTCTTTTCATATTTTGACTGCCCTAGTGCAACTAACATCCAGCAGATCTTCCCTTGATTCACCCCTCACTGATTCAGAATACAGAAGCATGCCTGTTTTTTTAAAATCCACCCATGTTCCCCCACTTCAACTCACTACTGCATTTCCTTTCAGCTGTCCACGTCACATTTGGGTTATGTGTACCCAGAAAAATCCAAAGTAGATCTGTAAGTGTTCTGTATAATAACCAGGTGGGAAGGTGAGAATACACCCTAAAGGGGGAACCAGCCCATCACAGGGTTTTACCCACTTATTTATGCAATACATAACTAGGAAAACTGCAGGGAAAATCAAAATAAGATGATCAGAAATTAAGAATAGAATTGGTTAGGCAGAACAGTGGCATAGTGCTTAGTGCAGTTGCCTCACAATTCCATAAAGTAGGTTTTAGTTATAGCCTGGCTCCTACCTGTGTTCACCCTGTGATTTATTTCTCAGGCATAGCAAACTTACTCATAACTTACTCATCAATATTTTATTGTTCTGCTCAATATGCAAGGTCAGGTAAAATAAATATGTTTGTTAAAAGATATTGGTATTTCAAACATGAATAATATTTCATCATTGGTAAAAATAAAATTTATAAAAATAAATGTTTCATTTCGTTTAAGTGTATATAATGACTTTAATAATTCAAGGGAACTGAAGAAAAAGTATTCACGTTTTACACCCTTTATATTTTAGTCGACTAAATTGACTGTAGATTTAGTCGACTATATTCTTATGATAATTAGCTGACTAAAACTAAAAACAATAAAAAAAAAACTCAATTATGACTAAAACATTTTAATCACAAGACTAAAACTAAATCAAAATTTGCTGTCAAAATTAACACTGGGTGCTATCCACCGTGCCACCCGTGAAGAGCGTAATAAAATAGAGAATATAATACTGTAGAATATAAGTATACTTAAGAATTTTCAATACATTGTGTTTGTGTGTGTGTGTGTGTGTATACGATAAATAAAATCATAAATATAATAACAAAAATAATGAGTATCATCATTATATATGTAATACAGTAGGTCCTCACCTGAGGTTGTTCTTCACTTCCAAAATTAGAATTTATACGTACTTGTCAAGTATATTTAGGTAATATTGTGTGCTGTATCAGGATGTACATCAAATATGGCAGTCCAGTGAAGATGATGGAAGGCTACATAGCTGTACTGACTAGGGGCATTTGCCAGAGCGATGAGAACGGCTCCTTCCTCATCAAAGATTACGACATCAGAAAAGCATACTTGGCTGGATCCATAAAAGGTGAGATATTTAAACCAGATTTGAGTGAGAGAGTGAGAGAGTGAGAGAGTGACACACATAGACACAGAGAGAGACACAGACACAGAGAGAGAGACACACAGAGAGACACACAGGGAGACACACAGACAGGGAGACACACAGACAGGGAGAGAGACAGACAGGGAGAGAGACAGACAGGGAGAGAGACAGACAGGGAGAGACAGGGAGAGACAGGGAGAGATGGGTGTAGTCGAGGTAAATGCAGAATAAACGGCCAGAGACTCAGCTGTTCGGACATTGAGGGGAAGTTCATTGTACCACTTAGGAGCCAAAACAGAGTCTCGTTGAATGCCTTCCTTGTCCCCCGAAGTGGGGGGGGGCAGTCGAGCAGTTCTAGAAGACCGGAGTCTGTAAGGTGCAGTGGGGGTTGTGAGAAGTTCTGCAAGGTAGGAGGGTGCAGGCCCTTTTTTAGCTTTGTAAGCAAGCATCAGAGTTTTAAATCTGATGCGAACAGCTACAGGGAGCCAGTGGAGAGAGAGGAGCAATAATGTGATTAATCGTACAGACGCAGCCAGCTCTCGGTCACTTGATGGATCATTGATCTTCACACATTTTTGTCCTTCATCGATGTGCAAGTATTTTGGCAGGATAATGGAGTACTTTGCCATTGCTTTCTCCACCCCTCCCCATTTATCCGGGCTTGGGACCGGCATGCAGCTGTTTCCAGCTGTTACACGGCTGGGGTGTTTTGCATACACAAGTCAATGACAATTTGGAGACGCCAATTAACCTAACACGCATGTTTTTGGACTTTGGGAGGAAACCGGAGTACCCGGAGTAAACACACACAGACACTGGGAGGACCCAACCCGCTCCACCCTGAGATTAAACCAGGGATCTTGTTGTGTGGCAAGCGGTGCTACTCAACGAGCCACCGTGCTGCCCAAGGACTCTGTACAAGCAACAAATAAAATATATTAGCACTCGTAGTGTGATTGCCTCAGTCAGATGATCGATCAACCAGCCTGTGCTAAACTGGTATGGTCCTTAATCAATTTTATGATTTCCGGAAACTCGCACTTGTGAAATGATATCAAAATTTGTGTTCTCTGCTCCCTGATGTTTGATTTGACTACAGATATTACAGGTATATACAGAACACCCCTAAATGTCTATATGTATTACAGAGGTGGTTTCTCAGTTTGGATTGGAGACTATTATTCTGTACACAGCAATGATGTTGAAGAAAAGAATTGTGGTCTACCATCCCCGTGTTGAGGCTCTGCTTGAATTTACAAGGTAATCCTCATGGTCAGTGTAAGATGAATCGGTTAAAATTTTAAATATTTTTATATGTGGTATTTGCTTTGACATAGTTGAGTTTTTATAATCTGGTACTGCATCACTAAACATAGTGTTAGGTTTGTGCTTGTAGATGTTTTTGTGTGATACTGTTCTTTTCGAAACCGGAGCAGCAGTACTCCTTGCTAAAAAGCTTACTGTATTGTACTGTATCTTGCAAATTCCACATTTTCTTAGTGATTCATCAACAAGTGAAAAAGTTCACTATCAAAACTTAGCATTGTTTTTTTCTGAAATAGATTCACCTGTTTTGTCATAGTCAAAATCTGTCACCAGTCTAAATCTGTCCTGTCCAGTCTAACCTGGTGTTTTTGCCTTCCTATGCAGAGCACTTCCAGCCTTGACATGGCACCGGAAAGACTGGTCGATCCTACACCCATACGTTCATCTGGAGGACAAGGAGCTGGACGACCTCAGATCATGTACAGGTATAAAAAATACAGCACAGACCTCTCTCTTTGAGAGGTCTCATTGGGCTCTCATTGTTATGCTCAAGAGGATAACATTTCTTGAATTATTTTTTTATTCCATTGTCTTACCAAACTTGGACACCACTGGCCATATACTAATTTGACCCTTTATTCAGTATACAGGTTAGTCCCAAATGTACGATGGGAATACATTCTGACAAATCCATTATCAGTTAAATGTATCATAAAATGAGGAGTTATGTATGCACATAGTGTTTTATTATAAATCATAATAGTAATTAAACAATATGAAAGTATTTAGCATCTGTAGTACACTGCTCACATAAATTAGGGGATATTTCAAAATGAATACAAAGAGGAACCCATAAGAACTGCTGGACAAATCTGATCCTGTCCATGCCTCACTGTTGTCTGGGTGTTTTGGCAGTCTTGGGTGACCATACACCCTACTGAACAGTCAATGTGGGGGCACTCTCATCAAGTTTGACATACTGCTGTTCACCCCCATGAATATATCACTTGCTACTCAATCACCATAAGTGAGTTTGCATTTCATTTGTGTAATCTAACAACTTTGTGACTTTTTGACTCATTTTCTTTTCTGATAGTCTTGTGTAATAAAATAGAATCAAATGCTTCTCTTTTAATTACTTCATATTATTTTTGAAATATCCCATCATTTTTGTGAGTGGATTTCTAGTGTATTATATCTTTATATGAAACTTGTATAAAATACAACTGAAAACAAAAAGTACAACAAATAACAGAAAACAAGTAAGTTCTTGGTTGTTAAAGCCAATGGCGATTTATTGGATTTATGTTAAATGTTGTATACCTATACATTGAACTGGATAACAGGATTTTGAACAGGAGCCTGAATACCATATTAATACTGCACATATACAGAAACTGATTTCAACAAGCAGTTGAGAATAAAGCACAGTTCTAAAGCATCTTACTTAATTAGAAATGTGCAGGGCATCAACTTTCAAGTATGTGACTCCTTATTGTAGCCACGTGGTCTGTATGCGATTAGGATACGTGGCTGGTTTTGTGGATCCTGAGGTCTTCACCAGATCCGATCTCTTTGACGTCTTCGTGAATCTACCAGACAGTGAGATCACCATATCCCAGAATGCCAAAGGTGAGATTTAAAAGCTCATTAGAGCATTGTCTGTTACGACAATTTGATTTAAACTCCGCTACACACCGACGTCAACTTTCTTTTGCGTCCTTGCAGAGGCGATGACGATGGGGAAGCTACACAAAGAAATTGGCCACTTAATAGTTCAATCTGCAGAGGACACTGACCGTACCGACGTTCAAGTTATCAAGGTAAACTGATATTTCAGAGGAACAGACAGTAGCTTTCATCCTACATTTGCTTTTTGATGACTGTACTCTTTGGCATTTAATTAGGATATATCAGTGAAAACGAAGGAGATTCTCACTAACCTGGCATCGTTGGCCAAGGAAGGAGACGATGCAAAGCTGACTCTGGAGATGCTGAAGCAGCGCCACTTTCCCCCAGCCACCGAGAACTTCCTCTTTCATTTAGCTGCAGCTGAGCAGCTTCTCAAGATCTAACCCATTGCAGCAATTCATGGATCAGGCAGAAGGTGGTGTTAGCACATGAAATCACTGTGACCATATAATTTGTGAATACATGTAAATGATATATGGAATATACCATTTTTAAAAATAGATTTTATGATTCAAATTCAGACATGAATATAAGATAAACTGTTGAAATTCAGTGACCAAAACTAGTCTTTTCTTAATTACTATTCCTTTCCTACAGAGAAACATTAACCATGACTCGATTATTGGTTATTGGGTGGCACAATGAGCTTGAAAGCAGTTTAAAACCAGCTTTAAACCAAACAGACTTAGCCTGATTTGCTCTTGCAGAAAATAATCACACATAGAAACTGTCTGGTGGTGAGTGGCAGTTAAGTCTGAAGTCTTGAACAAAATCTTTCAGAATAAAACAAAACCAACTGATTGGTTTCATCATGGCTGTTCACATAATGCTTAGCTATAAGCCTCTGTGTTCGTTTGAACAAGCAACAATTTAAAATTTAATAAGTTAATACAAGCCGTTAACTCGTATGACAGTTTATATGCTGCAAGTACGCCTGGCAATTTTTCTTTATTCATCTACAACGACTTGAAATGAAAACTGGTAAAGATTCCTATGAATAATTATTAGCAAAGCGCCAAAATAAAATGACTGGCTGAGCCAGCACTTAAATTTTAAACTTGCTAATACTAAAACATAAACCAGAAGGGTCATTTATGTGCATATTTTGAAAATAAATAAATCCTTATATTATTATACTGCTCCCAAGTGGTGCAGTATAAGAAGCTATCCCACCACCACGTGGACCTGTGTTTGAGTTCTGGTGTTTTCCAACAACACTGCTCACAAAAATTGGTCCAGTGGTACATAAAGGCAAGTTTGGTTATGTATGGGAGAGAGATTCATCATATTTATTCATTTGGCACATATCCTTATCCAGAGCATCTTACAAAAGTGAGATTTTAAACCCTTGGCCTTCTGGTCTATTGTTTAAGGCTACCAAAAGTGGATCTGCAACTTCCAGCCCATGATGTACTGATGTCCTTTTGAGGGAATATGTACCTCTGTAACTAGTGTGGTGAAAATTGGAAAATTAATGACCAGCTTTTTCAGCATTCATCTGTGCAGACACAGGAGTTTTTGAATACTTTTATCATTTTTATGTACATTTAAATGACTTTAAAAGTGCTCAAATTTTGACATTTATTTAAACTGTTATTTTGCCTCCAGCTAGAGTTTCAGATACCATCCCAAATTTTCCCAAGGCTTTACAAGGCCCCTGACACTGCACCCTTCCACCATTTGTTTCCTCTTTATTGGTCCTGAATTGATCACGTCCAGTGATTCTAATAATAGACAGTTAAAAATGTTGTGTTAAGTCTGAGATAAAATCTGTAACTTAATCTAAAGTACAATATACTAATAAGGTGTTAAATTGTTGTTGATTATATTACTGCAGTTGACTGAAAGTTAGTTTAGTTGACACAAAACCAGATCCCTGGGGCCTATCCCTGAGAATACTATGTGCAGGCATTAATTATTCCCTGGATGGGCACCCCGTCTTAGGCCCTGCCTGGCCAGGAGGCCCCACCAGGACTTAAACCTGGGTCATTGTAGTGCCGGACTGCGGCATCTGAGCAGCCTAATGCAGTGCTTGAAAAGCAGAATGGTATTTGACTTGTCATAGTGTTTGGTTTTTGTGCATTATCTAACATGGAAAAGACTGTGTTGCAGGGTCTGCCTTGAAATCAGCGAAGATATGTTGTCATTCTCTCATGAGATAGCTAAAATCTGACTAACATTTTCTAAAAGCGCACCGTTAAATGTGATTAGGATGGAAGCTTGACTTTATGCCTTATAACGAGTATTACATACCTAAGTTGTCAGAAATCTATTTTTGATAGTTCTTACAAAGGTTTAATGTGTTAATCATTGTAACAGTGCATTAACGGCTTTAAGTGTTTCATCCACTGAAAACATGACATTATAAATTTGACATTTTTATAGGATATGTTACTTTTATCATTCGCTGCAATGAATGTTTGCAAAATATGTGCCAAAAACAATTTTCCATGTACCTCACACAATGTCCTTTTGTATGATGTCCTTACTAAAAATGTTTATTAAATGTACATCAGATTAATTCTATAATAATAAAAATAAAAATAAACTAAGCTTCAGTGTAAATGTTTAATTACGGCCCTGCCTATGCCTAAATGTACATAAAAAATATTGATGCCATAATAGCAGTATAACTTGCAGAACAAACAGTGTGCATTGGTATAAATGTTAATTTTACATTTAGTGGATTTAGCAGACGCCCTTATCCAGAGCGACTTACAAAAGTACTTTAAGACATCAGTAAACATAATCAATTCCTAATAATAAGGAATCTAAACAATACACTTCTGAAAGTTTTTGGGTTTGTTTTTTTTAAGAGAGAGACAAGGGTTGCTGGGTGGGGTGGGGTGGGGTAGGGGGTGGTAGTTGAGCTAACTGGTTTTCAAATGGCATTTGAAGATGGTCAGAGACTCAGCTGTTCGAACATTGAGGGGAAATTTCATTCCACCACTTAGGAGCCAAAACAGAGAATAGTCCAGATGAATGCCTTCCTCGCAGTATGTGTGGCGATATGGCCCTAAAATAACATCACAATATTTTAGGGTACTTTTGCGATAACAATATACAGTCGATTCCGGTTAATTGGACCACTAGTTAATGAGACCAGCCGTTTATTTGTACCAAATCCTAAAGTACCGAAACAAATCCTATTACATTCGTGTAACGTTATTCCGCGTAATTTTTGTATGTAAAATCCCAAGAAACCACCTGAAAACTCTACCCTCTACTGCCACCTACAGGTTTTTGCCTAACATTTCCATTTACTACAAAAAAAGAAGCCACTTGGCCACTGCTAAAGCGGCTCAGATCACACTGGATAAGTTCTTCAAACGTTGACTGGAATTTAGTAAGAACTTGTTTTTTACAGTATTATGCTTTG
>JAVSBV010124012.1:0-18633 GCA_033117975.1 Parotocinclus spilosoma | reverse complement strand
TGTGTGTCTGTCTGTGTCTGTGTGTGTCTGTCTGTGTCTGTGTGTGTCTGTCTGTGTCTGTGTGTGTCTGTCTGTGTGTGTCTCTCTGTGTGTGTCTCTGTCTCTCTGTGTGTGTCTCTGTCTCTCTGTCTGTGTCTCTGTCTCTCTGTCTGTGTCTCTGTCTCTCTGTCTGTGTCTCTGTCTCTCTGTCTGTGTCTCTGTCTGTCTGTCTCTGTCTGTCTGTCTCTGTCTGTCTGTCTCTGTCTGTCTCTGTCTGTGTCTGTCTGTGTCTGTCTGTGTCTGTCTGTGTCTGTCTGTCTCTGTCTGTCTCTGTCTGTCTCTGTCTGTCTGTGTGTCTCTGTCTGTCTCTGTGTGTCTGTCTGTGTGTCTCTGTCTGTCTGTGTGTGTGTGTATAAAATTTTCCTAATTTACTAGGACAGACCGATAACCAGGATTTATGAATGGTGTTGAATTGTGCTTTTGTTGAGAGTTGTTGAATTGTACTTTAAGTAAATTTTCAAATTGTACTTTTAAACATGAAAGTCCAATTTTGTGATAATTTAAATAAGTTTAAATATCTAAAATATCCCCCAAAAATCTGAAAGCTTTTTTAAAGCAACAGTGGAATATGTGTATGTAGTTGTTCCCCTAGAATCCATTTTAATAATAAAATCATTTCATTTATCTCTGTCACATTTGGCTTCTCTCTTCCTCTCTCACCGTGAACCATTATGCAGCTGGAAAATGCCCTAACTGCAGCATGCTGAAAATGCCATTGCGTCTTTGAGGACTTGTTTTATGCTCTCCGACAGCTTGCTGTCGTGACCTAATGGATTGCTTTTGTAAAGGTTAAACCTGTTGTGCGTTCACTCTACATTATAAATGAGAGTAGCAACATTCGAAATTTATTGAAGGAAACAGGAATTAGTTGGAAGAGATAGCTTTCACTGTTATAGGTCAACTTACAAATTCCCTCAGTGTGAGAAGTATCTTGTTATAGGGGACAAAACATGACATAAGTATGAATAAATGAAGACTCAGATAAATGTAGAATCTAATATAGAAATAAATACATGTATAAATACTTTTTTGTCATGAGAAGGGTTATTAAAATATTACTAAAATAATGTCTTGAATTTATTTCTACACTTCCATACATCAACATCTCTTAGGTCTGTATTTCTGTATTTGTAGAAAAGTTTTCAGGCACAAAAGGCATATCCACTTACTGATCCATACTCCATTCCACATCTTACCATGATCACTTGGCAACTTCAGTCTGCAACTTCGTGATCACATAATACAGGTATTAACTAAAATGTAGGGCTAAAACGATGAATAAGAAATGAAGGATTATAAGTGAAAAGGCAGAATCATTTATACCAAACAATTATGTTTTTTATGACGCAATCAAATTGTGTGTGTGGAAGCAGGACTCAGGACACTGAGTGTTCTAATCACATTTGGGTTTTCCTCAAAACAAATAGAAATTAACAAATCTCAAATTAGATCTTGCCTTAAATGCACTAGCGCTTTACCGAGTGATTATCAGGTTCGTTTCATTACCTAGGCTGCCCTTGCTGCCTACTTCCTATGTGGGGAGATTTCTTTGTAAGGATCCCAAACCGACATGGAACCCAAAGACAAATTACTATAACTTAAAGCATCTTTTTGGAGAAATGGCATAACACAGGTAAAACAGGTAAAATGTACACAAAAACTAGTATTATGACCAAAATAAGGGGAAACCCTTCTGTATGAGATGTGGTTTAGCACATTTAGCTGGTAACTGATTGTAAATTAATAAATTAAAGCTAGCCAAAGTATTAATATGAGAAATTTATTTAAAAAACCTATAAATAATTGCATACATATTTTAAACCTGAGAGACCGAGCAACATGCACAATGTTATTTTATTTATCACATATGTACACTCAGTATCCCACACTGATAGAAAAAAAGACGTGGCGATATTTTTGAACATTTATTTTAAAAGAAAAACTAAAATATCACATGGTCATAAGTATTGAAACTCTTTGTTGTTACACTCATATTTAACCTACAAGCTGTCTTTCTTCTTATCCTTCTTGAGATGGTTCTACTCCTTCATTGGACTCCAACTGTGTTTAATTGGACTTGATTAGGAAAGGAACACACCTGTCTATATAAAACCTCACAGCTCACAGTTCATGTCAATGCAAATGAGAATCATGAGGTCAAAGGAACTGCCCAAGGAGCTCAGAGACAGAATTGTGGCAAGGCAGAGATCTGGCTAAGGTTACAAAAAAATTCTGCAGCCCTTAAGGTTCCTAAAAAGGGGATGGGCTGGGATGACCAGAAGTCTTGCTATACCGGCCATCCAGCCAAACTGAGCAATCGTGGGAGAAGAGCCTTGGTGAGAGAGGTAAAGAAGAACCCAAAGATCATTGTGGCTGAGCTCCAGAATTGCAGTAGGGAGATGGGAGAAAGTTCCACAGAGTCAACTATCACTGCAGCCCTCCACCAGCCAAGGCTTTATGGCAGAGTGGCCTGATTGAAGCCTCTTCTCAGTTCAAGACATGAAAGCCTGCATAGAGTTTGCCAAAAAACAAATAAAACATTCCCAGACTTCGAGAAATAAGATTCTCTGGTCGGATGAGATGAAGATTGAACTTTTTGGAGTTAATTCTAAGCACCATGTGTGGAGAAAACCAGGCCCTGCTCATCACCTGCCCTATACACTACCAACAGTGAAACATGTTGGTGACTGCAGGGACAGGACAGGACGACTGACTGAATGGAGGAAAGATGAATGCAGCCAAGTACAGACATATCCTGGAAAGAAAATCTCTTCCAGAGTACTTCAGACCTCAGACTGTTCACCTTCCAACAAGACAATGACCCTAAGCACACAGCTAAAATAACAAAGGAGTAGCTTCGGAACAACTCTGACCATTCTTGACTGTTGCAGCCAGAGCTTTGACCTAAACCCAATTGAGCATCTATGGAGAGACCTGAAAACATCTTTAACGTTCACCATCCAACCTGATGGAACTGGAGAGTATCTGCAAGAATGAATGGCAGAGAATCTGCAAATCAAGGTGTGAAACCTTGTTGAATCATTCCCAAGAAGGGTGCTTCCACTAAATACTGAGCAAAAATACTGAGTCTGAATACTTATGACCATGTGATATTTCATAATTCTTTTTAAATAAATGTACTTTGAATTTTTGCGTCTGTTTTATTCTGTCAAGATGGGATGCTGAGTGTACATAATGATAAATAAAATGAACGTTTTTGATTTTAGCAAATGACTGCAATGACACAGTGATAAATCTAAAGGGGTCTGAATACTGTGTGTGTTTGGGGGGAGGGGGGGTAGTATTGGAACAGTGAGGTCAATCCTTTTATTTTTGTTCTAGACCAGACTGAAGACAATAGCAGACAAAATTGGATCTTGATTAAGAAAAGTCCATGTTGCCTTGTATCCAAATAAGGCCTCCAGGGTTCTTTGGAGGGGAGAAAAGTGGAGAACATACACAGATAGTGGGGATTAAGTAAGTTTTATAGCTTTTCTTTTTAACATCAAACCCAACTTGCCTGTTTATTACCATAGTTTTATGTCATCTTATTAGACCATTAAATATTTTGTTGTCAAATGTCTTCTTAATCATACTTAATGGAATTATGTCTTTCCACATTATTCTCACTGTCTGGCAGAAGGAAACTTGAACACCAATAAATAAATGATTAGACAAATTTTGTACAAATAATTGCATTTGCTTCTAAAGGATAAACTGTTCAGTGTTTACAAGGACATTTGAATGCACAGCATGGTGCCACAGGCTAAGCATCAAATACGTGATATCTGATGTAGCAGATTACTCAGCTCTGAGTTCTTGTACATCTTTTGTATGATTTGTTTATTATTACCAATTTGTATAAAAATGGCGACGCAAGTTACGTCGCTGCTTCTTTTAATTAAGCTTCTAACAAGAAAACCATGCAAGTATTACTGAGTTCTTTGCAGTACATCTGTTACTAAAGTGTTTTGCCTAAACCAGAGTCACTGAATCGATAGTCTTAAGGTTAGGTACAACGGATTATTATTATTTGCGCGGTGGTATTCTGGTGTCATGTTGACACCATTTCGAGCTGCATATTTAACACTACATGGAAGATCGAAGTTGCAAAACATTTAGTGCATCATCCCGGAGTAATGAATTTGTCTTTGTATCTGGATTCTTGTGTGTACACACAGCTGGAGAAGTTGATTAGGTGAAAGAGTGTACAAGCTGTTTTTTTATTGGCTTGATACCACACTCTCCTACACATACCTTGCTCCCTGCTATCCTCAAAATGAGTCAACAGCACCAGTTCTAGGCATGCAGCAGTTAGGCTGCTTGTTGAGGCACTAACCCATCAGGGGGCACCTTGAGAACAAGCCTTAGTAGGGTTATAGGAGAATAACAATGCTTTGTTTGTCAACTGCATGAACTAAAAAATAAAAGATGACAACAAACGCATTTAATTTGAGGCTAACTCGGCATTTCTCACTTGTTCTGTCTGATGTTTGACTCAAGTAAATTCACTTATGTTATGTTTTGGTACATCTGAATAGAATAAAACCAGCATTGATACATTTACTGTCCAGATGTAATTGGCACAATTATGCAGACTTGAGCTTGGATAAAGCAAAGGTAAAAAACACTAATATATTTAAAAGAGCAGTCTGTGTCTGAATAACATTTGTACATATATACTAATGGATATACGATGCATTTGGAAAGTCTTCAGACCCCATCACTTTTTTCAAATTTTTTTTATGGTGTGATGGTCCTAAGATGAATCTTTGGTACAATCTCAGGTCCCAAATGCTCTGGCTCCGTTTTTTATTAGGAATATCTCTTTGATTGAAGAGAGACTTCTGTCTGGCCACTCTGCCATAAAACACAGATTGGTGGACAGCTGCAGGGATGGTTGGCCTTCTGGAAGTTTCTTCCATCTGCACACAGGATCTGATCTATGCAGCCAGAGTAACCACTGAGTTTTTTTTTTTTTAATTTTGTTTACCTCTTAGGCCAGGGGTGTCTCAAACTCATTTTAGTTCACGGGCCGCATACAACCTAATTTGATGGCGAGTGGACCAGACCATTAAAATAATAGCACAGCTCATCATGGCTATAAATAACAATACATTCATGTCTTCCCCTTTGTTTTTTTTTTTTTTTTTAAAGTACAATTACATTAGGATATTTTTCATTTAATGAACTCTCCTTTTACAAAACATGTTATGAAAAATTTAAGATTTCTCAAGGAAAAACTTGCAATTTGCTTGTTTTTTTGCTTTCGTTTAAGTCACAGGTATTTAGAACTTAAAAATATGGTAGCCTATTGCACTTTGAGATTAAATCAACTTATCAAGGTATAAACATTATTTGTATGCCGTTTCTTCAGACCCACCAGCAACTCCTTTATTTTTTTTTCACGTCTCCTTGCAGGATGTCTCATAGTGGCGCCAAATATTATATTCCTTAAACACAGACACGTGTTGCATACACACCAAGCACACAGGTTTCTCATTCACTCTGTCAATAAATAGGAAGCCATTGTCCATTCTTCTTGGAAAACTCTACACTCAGTATCTACTTTTTGACAAAGACATTTTGGCCAATGAGAGTGTAAAGGCGAGTACAAAGTAGATGTATTGTCGTGATCACTGAACATATAGTTGCAGATAAGGGACTGCGGTAGCCTAGCAGTGAAGGTACTGGACTCTGGATCTAAATGAACCTGATGGTCGAGGGTTCAAATCCCACCTCTGCCAAGCTGCCACATCTGGGTCCTTAAGCAAGACTCTTAACCCACCATTGCTTGAATTGTAAGACTGTCGCTCTGGATAAGGGCATCTGCTAAATGCTAAATGGACATTAGCTGTGTCTACCTCAGCATTTTGACTTTTTGTTGTTCTTCTTTCAGCTGCTCCATGTCTAAAACAGCGCACCCCCAGCGGACAAATAAAAGGAAAAGCGGTTTATTAAAAGAAAATCTAGTTCATGTCTCATTGCAATTTTTCACTTTCCGATTTATCCTGCGTTTGACACCCCTGTCTCTTAGGCCCTTCTCTCCTGATTAGTTCATTTGTTGGGGCAGCCAATATTAGGAAGAGTACTGGTTGTTCCAAACTGAGTCCATGTAAGAATCCACTATGCTTTTTGGAATGTTAAGTGCAGATTTTTTTTTTTTTTTTTGTCTTCACTAGATCTGTGCCTTTATACAATCCGGTCTCGTTTTTCCTCCTTGTGGCTTGACTTTGCTTTAAAATGCATTGTTAGCTGTGAGACCTTATATAGACAGATGTATGTCAGTCCCAATTCATAAGCATGCATCTCAATTTGTGATTCATCAATTCACACAAATGTGCTCAACCATTTTAAATCAAGCTCTCCATATTCTTTCAGAAAACTGTTTGTTGGGAGCATTAAAAGCTTTATAGATTGCGGTTTAGGTTAGACCTTTTTTGCCCAAAAGTGTGTGTACACACTTCAGGGTTTGTATTGTTCTGGCAATCTTCAAGGCATGAAACATAAACATTGAATATGCATTGTCCTTAAAAGAAACAATAAAAAAATGAATTTAAATTTCCAAATCCATCCAATGGGGTTTAAATTAAAAATAAGAAAGGACAAATGGAAATTGAGAAAACAGATGCATCAGAAATCCAAGAGTCGGAACTGATTGCCGAACAGTCGATAACAATAGTCATAAATATCAAACACAGTAGTACACAAGTGAATGAAAGCTAAAGCAAAATCGAGTGATGATTTAAAATGATGATTAGGACAAACGAGCTAGAGCCTAAAACAAATATCAAACGGAGTTTCAAACAAATATCAAACAAGCATCAGTCTGAGTTAGAATCTCTCACATGCAGACTCAAAAGACGGAAATGGCACAAGAGACATCAGTGACCACTGACAAGTTCAGGATCACATGACATGCTCACACACAGTAACACAATTTAAATCAGCAGCACAGGTAATAACGGTGAGGATAGAGAAACAGAAGAAAAAGAAACATTTAGAGATGAACCTGCAGAGAAGTGAAATGAAATGAAAAATGAAATGGAGTAAATTTGGCAGTAAGATTAAGGATTAGGTGAAGGAATTGAAATAAGGTAGGACAGGACATTTACACTACGTTTATGATGGTACACGGGATTAAAAAAGTGTAAAGTATGTATTTGGTATCAATGTATTTAGGTGGAAATGTGTAATCTTACATAGTTAATGTATTTAAGCATAAATATAATAAAGATTAATGAATGTATACTAAAATAAATTAAAATAGTGTGTGTGTGTAGCGCATTCCAGGACATCATAATAGTATATAATGATAGAAGAATGGTAGAAAACTTAATAAAATGAATAAACTCTCACATGAGAAGCTGATGTAGACTGTGCATGCTTCTGTCCCTGCATACAGCCAGTATTTAAAGTCACCAGTTGAAACGACCTGATCTTTAACAATGTTTAGGTTGATGTTACATGTCAAATTAACGTCTACACAGCAGAGCACTAACCACAGCACTTTGCTTCCTTTACTGTATTGTATTCTTACCACCCTGGTGCCATCACTTCCCCATGTAAATGGAATTGAAGTATCCGACTTAACAAAAAAAGAAAATGGAACTCATTGCACCAGATACTGCTTCAAGGTCCAGTTCAGACAACCATATGCCCACTATAGGCGGGTGAGTGTGAAGAATTCTGCAATAGAATCTGGAATTCTGTAACAATATTATAATGTTAATATTAGATATGCACCTACCACCGTTTTTGTGGCCTATTTGTATTTCAGAATTTTTAAACGTGCGAGTGATTCCATTTTTTTTTTTCCTGTCCAAGAATTATAACTGCTGCTCAGCTTTTCATTTTAATGGAAGCTTCTCCATTGCTTAAGAAAGATCACAGCAGCTGCTTGCTTATGTCTGGCACTGCGGAGAGCAACAGTTAGCTTTAGCCTTGTCAAATTCCACATATTCAGCTTGGCGATGCTGTTTTAAATGTCATTTTAAATTATTGTTCCAGGTGTTTTCGGAGTTATTTCACTGTCTTAATTCTGTCATGCATACTACAAGCAGCAATCACGTAAACATGCTTAAAACATGGGTGTAACCAAAATACCTTTATCACAGCTCAATAGTATTGCCTTTTAACTCTAGCTTTGCTATTTAACGAATTCATTTTATTTTCATATACATGCAGCCATATACCACTAATCATTGTAGTTAGGTGTTTGAGGTAGAGAATTAATTGGAGTTACAATGAAAACGACATGGGAATCATTAAAAGAAGCATTAGAGCACATTTCCCTACTATGAATAGGGGTTAGACTGTATTGGTAAAAATTGTGACCTAGACTAAATTGTTCAGAACCTGAAAGCACGATTTTAGTGATTCCCAACTCCCTACACTGTCACCCCCCATCCATTTCTTGGTGTCATGGTGAACTTGGGCTTGCCTTTAATTAGCTTAACTGTTGTAGTGGAAAATTATGTATTTCTCAGCTTCCAAGAGCAGTGATAATGGCTCTTGCTCAACAATCCTTGGACGATGCTTTGCTGAACAGAATTTTCTGTCAAAATCAGATCGACACTCTCTCGTATGAACGATCTCAGTTTGCCAGACTAGGGGAAAAAAAGACTTTGTCTTACAAGCTTGTGTAATTAATGCCACCAGAGAGTGGCTTATGGGAGGCTTTGCATGAGACTTGTGCAATGTTGTGAGAGTTTGACCAGAAAGCCGAGGTTAGTCTCATGCCAAAAGGATTCAGTTGCCAGGCCTAAAAATCAGTTACCATCTGTGATTGATATTTTTTCCACCTAGGTCAACTGTTATTAAATGAGTGAACAACTACAGCAATGGGCAAACATGGGCCAAGTACTAATTTTCTACATATTATACATATTAATTAAATGCACTGATCGATCTGTAGGTGACTGGTCTTGGCTGGTTTTCAGTTGATCATTTGTTTCAACCTGATCAGTCTCATACAACCGATTTTGTGCTGGTCATTATTAAAACTTTGTGTTCCACGTGACAGCACCACAAAGAGGCCCGCATGAGAAACTTTCAGTAACACAATTAAATTCTGGTATAAACTTAGTTCCAGCTTTAAACTGTTTGTTTATTAGACAGATTACAAGGTTTAGGTTTTAGTTCTGCTCCAAAGTACACTAAAGTGTGTCTCCTCCTATATAGCGCAGTACTAGTGTGGGAGCAGTGATTATAGTGTTATTTGGGTTACAGCCATGTTTTCTTTACAGTTCTAGTTTTTCACAGCAATTGATTACTGATTAGCAAGAATTGCATACAGTACCAGTAGAGAGGTTTGTAAAGCAGGAAGAGAGAGGTTTCAAACTGTTGTTAACTAGATGAAAAACGTTTACCAGTTAGTTTGTGCTAAATGTGAGACCAAACATTTTCTATAGGGTACTGACCAGGTCAAAACTTGAGTCTTATGGACTTGTATGCAAATAGTTTTAGCAGTGTGAGCAAGATCATTGTCATTTTAAATAATGGAGTGCTCATTTCTTTTTAAAACATTTCAGTTGTGGAAAGCAGAAATGTAGGAAACACTCTGAATCAAACGCTCCAGGTTCGGCCAGAAACACATTTTCCTTGATGTTTTTTGAAGCTCCTTCTTTGAAAACTGTAAATTTCAGCAGGTGGTCATCTCTTCTTGGAGAGGCATCGGACCAGATCTTTCTGGTAACATCACCTGTTGTTTCTAAGCACTGACTATTCTGTTATTAACTGATAATGAGAGAGGGAAGGGATTTTCTAATTTATTGTCTTGGAATTTTCAGAGAAGCTGCAGTTGCCCTGTTGAAGACCAGTGGTAGATGGTTTCTGACAGCAGTCACTGCATGATATTTTGCTTTTTAGGGAGCCGACTATGACTTGTTTATCTTGAGATTCACATAAGTGCAGATCTCTCCCTCTAGATATCTGTCACTACTTCTATTTAAGAGCTTGTCTTCAGGTTTGTGATGGTCCGTGTCAGCAGTGGCAGCTTACCAACCTTAATCTTTTAAGAAAAAAAAAGACATGATACTTTGGAAGGTTTTGAACACTCAGTTATGTTAGTTTTATATAAAACACATTTTTCCATGATTTTCTCTTTGTGTACATGAATATGGTGAGGTTCCCCGTTTTAAGCTCCCCAAATTCACTGCAGTGCTCAGCAAATGGCACAAGTCTCAGGAGTGCATTTTCTTAGTTCTTGCCAATTGTCTGACCAATGATTTGTTGTTGGGGATCATTAAATGCTTAATGTTTTGTCATTTTAAGTTTAAGGCCATATTTTTCAGGAATTCAAGCACACTATCATCTCTGTCACCATAACGTAATGCGCTATAGCAGTGGCATATCTGTGTATGTCATATGCTATGTTTTTTTGTAAAACGTCATCCTAAGTCTATCAGAATGAGTTGAATAACCTTTTGTACAGTAGGCAGAATCTGTTTAAGCTTGTATGTTATCTGTATATTCTGTATCGTTCAAAAGAATTGAATTTCATCAAGTGTCAGCTGGCCTTTAGTACAGTGCACAAATGCAGATAATGTGTGCATATTGCCTTATTTATTATTTGGCCTTTACAGCACTGTAGAACCTCAGCCTGATAGCTACATTATTTGTGCATCGAGGTGAATTGATGTAACTTTGTTTGAAACTCTGTTAAGCACATTTCTGTAGGAGAGAACATGAGCACTGAGGATTTCCAGGCATTTGATGAAGATCTTTTTTTTGTGGAGGGGTACTTTTTATAATACATGCATGTTATATGATATAATATATTATGTTTTGCTGCTAAAGTGAGAAATATTCATAATTTACATAAGAAATAGTTTGTTATGACAATATGTGTATGAAAGTGAAATGGAAATATTACTGCTTTAAGTATTAAGATGGCACAGTGGCCTTGCAGCAATAAGGTCTTAGATTCAAGACCTTCTTTAAGTGAAGTCTGCACATCCAAATTGGCATTGATTTGAGTGTTTATTTGTAACTAGTCTTGAACTGACATTGTGTGTTGTGAAATGGCCACTGATGCTGATGGTGACACTAAATAAACCAAATGGACAAACAGCGTAATAATGACGGGTATGTCAATCGGTCAAATGGTAAATACAAAAAGTGTATTCTGAAAGTGTATCACTCAGCGCTAGGCTTTCGCTAAGGCATGTTGGAGTTTCTGAAAAGCCTAATCATAAGATTGTTCTCATTTTTCTAGTCCCTTGTGACTGAAATGGAAACTCATTGATATTTAGGTAATAAAACATGTCAATCTTTGAAAAGCTCTTAATGAGATTAGTGATTAAAACACCTGTTCAGTGATTACATGGGAAAAAAAATGGGAAAGTGAAAGGAACATGGCAGTTAGAGAAGATAGTGTTAGAACTAGATACAAATGCCAGCTGTAAGTTTTGGATTTTCATGTAAATAATTTGACATTCTTTGTAGGTTTACTTTTTCATGTAGCTATATTCATGGCTTTTCACTAGATAGAAAGCCTATCTAACAGAACAGCATACTATGCCAGAAGCATAGTAATGTTCGCTAACTACAATAAAGCAATTAAGATTGGTGGTGTTACTCATACTTATTACACTATTGTTGTTCAAAACGAAACATCCTCAATAAAGTATCCCCTAATTTTTGTGAGCAGTGTGCCAAAGACAGCCCATGTATTAATTAAAACAAAAATGCTACAAGTTGATTGAGGTAATGTTTTATCAGCCTGTGCCACAATATAAGCTACTGTATACTGAGAACACCAAATCTGTTGTCCAAATGCAGAAATGCACATACCATAGAATAGTGAGAGACATGATTTTAAAACTATTAAAGCTAAATATTGTTTTAACTTACTCACTTAAACTGTGTGCTGTTTATGCGTTTCTGTTTTATTTTTAATTCAGTTATTAACATAGTTGAAGATCTGCAAATTGTATTTACAGTGCTGTTCACTCACTGGATTTCTGCTTATAGCAAATGGGGTAAATTATTTCATGAAATAATTAAAAACATAAGGGGCCACATGCGCTCTCACTTTGGGGAGTTCAGCCAGAACCATTTCCAATAAATTACAGTAGAGATATTAAAATTCTCTTAAGGGCCAGTCACTTTTGCAAGAAAGATGAACACTAAAGTTTCCACCATTACACTAGTAAAGCTAATCAACAAGCCATAGAAGATGAGACACCATATTTTACTTTAGGGAATTACATATCTGGATTCCTGCCATGATGCTGGACATAAGGCGACTGATTCATTTGTTATCCTATCAGTGGTAACAGAGCCAAATGTGCCCATTAAGCACAGGTTTCAAAGATGCTGCAGTTTAAAAGGACACCTACCGATGCTGTTTTGGTCTTTTTTTTTCTTCACAGAAATTGTTTTTACAAACCCGTAGTTTTAGATGCTTACTGTGCTTACCAAAGGAAGCAGCCACTAGGACTGTGTATTGCCGTTTAGCCAAATTTTGGTAGCTGCTGTGATCCATGAGCCATTTTCAGGAGCATTGTTCAGACATGTTTGCTTTAAAAAAAAAAAAAAAAAAGTTAGGCTCTAGGGAATTGTGGAAAAATGTAGAGCAAAATTAAATGCTTGAGAGTTTATTAAACATGACAAAATTGATTTAGATCAAGGGTGTATGCCGGCAAAGAAAATTCATTTAGTAATAACACTATCTGATGATGCCTGAAACGTGGTTAGAATAGTAAAAATGTAGATGTACTGTTTAAAAATACTTAATGAAATAAGTGCTCATTTAGATAAATACTTAAGAATAATAAAATAGCTTGTGAAAAAAATTATTCAGTGCTGTTACTCACAACAGAAATAATATAATGGAAAAACAATCTAGATAAATGAATGAAGGCAAGAGTTCTGCTTTACATTAAAGGCTATTTTTTCCCTGAAGTTTTAACCCCTAATTTTCCCAGGTATTGTCCCTGGCATCTATCCATAGGCAACACTATGCTCATGCATAAGCATGTCCTGGGTGGCATGGATATGACTCTTGCGGTGGGTACTTGTGGGTGATTGTCCTGCTGGTCCTCCTTTCTTCGGCCACAGCCAATTTTACCTCCATGGTTCCCAATCCTAGGTCCTGCGGTGGTAGGATAGACTATTAGTCAGCTGCTTCACCACCTAAGCACACCTGCGCTTATTTCAGAACATATCCAGAATACTGCCGGAGTACAGCAAATCATTTTTTTGATTAAAATCCTACAACACCACACTACAAGGCCACTTCAGAACAGAACTACACAATTGTGTTTAAATACACACAAAAGACAAAAAGGGTAATGCAATACAAGCCAGCAATAATAAATCAGTCACCAATCTTTAATGCTTTTTTAAAACTCCTACATTGTTTTTATTTTAAAAAGAAATTGGCTTGATATCAGGGTGTATACTGGCATATGCAGGGGCACATTAGCAGTAAGCATTTACATTTGAAAGATTTATTTATGTGTAACTGTTTATAAGACGCAAACAAAATGAATACAGGCATGTGATGTTTTGAACAAAAGTTCATTTTAAAAGTTATTTCTAGTAGTAAATAGTAAATGTAACCGAGTAATTGTAGCATATTACGGTTTACATTTGCTACCGTTTTTAAATGTACATACACACACAGTAAAACTTGAGAATGTTAGTTCGAGGTAGTTTAATGAATTTCCAGAAACAAGTCAGGCAAAGATTTAAAGTAATTACCGGTATATTAAATAGATAGAAATAATTAACTTAATTCTTCTACTGTTATTTATTCAAGATACTAATTACCCTGGCAGGTGTATATCATCAATGCTTAGTCTGATGAGCCAAAACATTATGGCAGACTGACAGTGATTCAGTCACACTGAATGTGCCACAGTTCACATTGTGTATCACATACTGTGCAGTAGGCTGTTTAGCCAACCATGCTAATCTTGTGCACAAGTTAAAATGCCTATTAATAATCAGGTGAGTGTTGAGAACTGGATTTTGGAGCAGTGGGAGAAGGTCATCTGATCAGACAAGTCCCAGTTTCTGTGCCATTTACATGGGGAAATTATGGCCTCAGCATGTGATGTGGGAAGAAGTCAAGCCATTTGTGGTACTGTGTTGACCTAATCTATGTTTTTCTATAAACCTTGGGTCTGGACATTTTTGAGGATGTCAACTTTTAATGTACCATTAAAAATTTTTTTTTATAACCTTTGATATGTCTTAATTTAAAAGACAAATCCTAAATAATTAATACTAAATAATTAATACTCACTCACAGGTTAAAGTAACTGTCAGCACCTCTTAGCATTTGTAATAAAGCAATAGATTGGATGACACACCTTGGCTCAAAGTCAATAGTATGCATTTGGATCCATTGCTTTTATAAGAATGTTAGTCTTGCAAAAAATAAATAAACAAGCCACAGCATGCCTTTTAGAATTACGGTTAAATTTACTGTGCATTTTTTTTTACATCTTTGTTGATATGACTTCATGTTTTGTGACTTGTGAGAATACTTCAAAGCTGTACCAGAATATTTTATTCCGTTGTAATACACCTGACAATGTTATTGTGACATAATTTGTAGTATCGTATTGTGGTGTGACATGGCTTACATTCAGCATTTAAAAAAAAAAAAAAAATCCACACATCTGGTCTGAACGTCACAGAGCTGGCCGTATCTATGCGGAACTATGTGTAAATTTCATGCTGTACACTGGGTACAACGGATGTGAACAAGACCTTAAAAGACCCACTGGGACTTTATAGCTACTGCTATCCATATGCACTAAGTAGGTCATGTAATCACACAGTAAAGGATATGAATGAGGTAAATAAATATCTGATCAATGTCAGTGTGAAGTTTTAAAGAATTTATGCAATACCTATATCATAAACAGGAGTCTCATGCTCCAAGCAAACATAAGACATTCTGCTCCGGATTCTTGATCAAAAAGCACTCTGTCTCCATCCTATTCACCTTAAATAAATGGGGTCTGATATAAAATAAGACACAAGTATCTTTTCAACTCCCTTGTTTCCATGGCACACCAGCACTTCAGAATATTCTGTCTGTTCTGAGATACTGTCATGTATCTCTGATCGTTTTTCTCTTCCTCTGCTTGTGCTCGTTCCACGTCTTCGAAACGCAAAAGGGAATTTGTTTCCCTGTTCCCATGCTCACATTCCTTTCTGCTGGTAAATAATGCCTCTTCATTTCCACTTGACTGCTGCCCTCTGTGTAAGAAAGTGCTTTATGAAAGTCATGCATGTGTTTGAAGTCAGCAAAGTTCTAATTCTCTTGGCTTTACGCCCTATAGCACTGATACACAATTAATACCATTCACATTAAATGTGCAACCACTTTTTTTCTGCTATCCTTGACTTTGGGTAGTGGAGATATATTATGAATATTAAGTAGATTTTTTTTCTATCACACTGAAACTTTCAAGATTTTACTAAGGTGACACTACTTGTGTACTGATTGGTACTGAGGCAGAACTTTTCAAGGAATTGGATTAAATTGATTATACTGCAAAATTAATGGCATAGGCTTAAGCTTTCAGTGGTGAATAATCAATGCTGTGCTCAAAGACAAGTCTTATCAAGGCTTATGTATTAGCTTTCCTTTAAAATATATTTCTAGAATATGATCAAGCTAAAAGCTTTATTCACTATTGCACAGCTGATGGTGGTGGCACACTTTACAAATGCAGAACAGTGATGTTGCAGAAATGGTTTGATCCCCTAGTTATTCATCAAGAACTGGACCGATGGCTTCATTTCAGTTTGAAACTCGAGAAATAAAAGTGAGCTAAAACTGAACTGCGGTGCACCAAATGGTGACATGCTGCTTATAATGCTTCTTGCAAATTTGCTACACGATTTGTGAAAATAGCGCAGAAGTTCAAAGACAAATCCTAAACACAACATTTGATTAAATCTGGATTAAGCTTAATGCTGGTGAAATTTGTTCTCATATGCTCTTCTTGGGCGTGTGAGTGAGTGTGAGAGAAAGAAAGGGAGCGGATGACACTGAGAATGTGTAATCATGAGCATGTATATGCCTTGTGATGGACTGTTGCATGGTTTACTTATATGGGACAAACAACCAAGTGTGACCTTTCCCACATTTCCTACTGTATATGACATTGGCAACCCCAATTTCAGGGGCATTATCAGACCAACTTGAGTGGTACCAGTAAAATGTTGCCGTGCCCCACTAAAATCGTCTCAGTAAAGCGTGACTTGGATTATGCTAAGCAGAACTACAGGACAGGCCATACAAATTCACTACAGGCACTACATTTCCCATAATGCTCAGTCATCTTTCCAAAAGCTTCAGTGACTTTAGTCAGAGCCGGTTTACTTAGTTTTTTGCATTGGTTCATGTAAATTAACAAATATTTCATAGACAAGCCACACTGCAGACAAGTCAATGATGGCGCATGTCTATTTTTTTTCCCTAGCCATTTATTATTTTATAACCTAACAAAAGTATGTATTAGTCCACTGTAGCAAAGGCATTCTTTAAAGTAACAAAGGTACCACTTAATGAAACTTAAACAAGAATACAATTCTTCTTTTTTTTTGTTCATTTGTTTTTCCTTTTCTCTCCTTTAGTCTTAAATCATGCTCCTCTAAATTCTGTATGTCCTATTATGACCAGTAGTCAAGAAACACCCCTGCTGGAATTGTAATTTCACATCAGAACAACTGAAACATTCATTTATTGAGCCTTACACATTTATTCATTGTCATTTATTGCTAAATGCTAATGTTGCCTAACTATGGTGCTGTTCGTCTGCTTTCCTCGTCTTCATGCCGTATTATCTTAAAACGTTTTTAAACCCGAGTAAATGCGTAAAACACTTAAGTTAAAGTTGACTTATTTGACGTATTTGTAACTGTCCTAGCTCGAAACGAAATGTAGTATTGCTTATTTGCATTCATACATCCATACATTACACACATTCATTTTGAAACATCCCCAAATTTTTGTTGTTATCCAGGATCAAATCTTCTAGTCTTGTAACTACTAGCACAGCATAGTTGTCACTTTCTATCATAGAATTTGAAGCGTCTTCCAGTGTCATAGTACTGAGTTACATAACTGGAAAAAAACAAGTTGCTTTATCTGGTCTGTGCTTGTAAAATTCCTTGTCTTCTAAAGTAATAGCAGAGAACGTCTCTGTTCCTCTGCAGATGTGCTGCATGTGCATGGGCATTGTCAGTTTGCAATAGCAGGTACAGGTCGAGGTAGAGAGAGGAAAGTTGTCCACTTAGTTGCAGATGGCGTCATTCTCTAGAAAGGATAAATTAAATTAAAATAGAAAAATTCTAAAATGGGTCTTTTGTTAATGTATACCTGGGCAGCCTGCCCCGGTAATGTATATGTGCAAGAAGCATTGAAAGTGAGTTATGCAAATACTACTATTTACAGTAATGAATGATTTGAGGAAGGCGGCACTGTAGTGCAGTGGTTAGCGCTACAGCAGCACAACTCTGAACTCGCGATTCTGATCCCTTGTGCATGATTGTGCACAATTGAGTTGCTTGCATGTGTTTTTCTGGGTACTCCGGTTTCCTCCCACGTTTCAAAGATGTGCTAGGTTAAATGGTGTTTTCAAAGTGCCTTTGGTGTGTGAGTGTGTGCCCTAACATGGAATGCTGCCCTGTTTGGTTGTGCCTGCCTTGTGCCCTGTGAGCCGTGACAAGGATAAGCACATAATAAACTGAATGGATGAATGAATGAATGAATAAATGAATGATGTGAGGAGACATAAAATAAGCATTGTGCTTGGACTAACTTGGCATCAGATGTAGTTTCCATTCACTTGAAGCAGCTGGTAGAATGTCATGTTTTTCTTGATTTTCAGAATGAAAGTAGCACAACCTTTGCAAACTAAAATCAATTTCTCTATCCATTTAAACCATTCAACCGTCCTGTTGAGGCCAAATGCAGTCGTCTGCTACGTCTGTTGTCACAGAAACCTGTTTTGTGATGTTGGTAATTTTGATTTATTTGCAATCATACTGAAAACTGACACAACACAAGCATATTTAAAAGCTTAAATGCTTTTACAGATAATCAACTAGAGCCTTTGACTGATTTGTAAGTGGTGGATAAACATTTGAGAAAAATATAATAACCAATCCAACTCTTATCCACAGCAACTTGCAACATATGCAATCAGTCCAAGCTATTGTAGGTTGATGGCCTTGCACTAGGTGGCAGCTTGGCAGAGGTGGGATTTGAACTTTGGAACTTCTGTTCCACAGCTTAGCACTTTAGCTTCTAAGGTACAGTGGGTATGGAAAGTATTCAGATCCCTTTAAATATATCACTCTGTGTTTCATTGCAGTCATTTGCTAAAATTAAAGTTCGTTTTATTTGTCATTAATGTACACTCAGGATCCCATCTTTTTCAGGTTTCTCCAGAGATGCTCAATTGGGTTTAGGTCAGGGCTCTGGCCGGGTCAGTCAAGAATGGTCACATAGTTGTTCCGAAGCCACTCCTTTATTGTTTAAGCTGTGTGCTTAGGGTCATTGTCTTGTTGGAAGGTGAACCTTTGGCCCAGTCTGAGGTTTTCTTCCAGGGATATATC
>JAVSBV010124003.1:0-18634 GCA_033117975.1 Parotocinclus spilosoma | reverse complement strand
AGAGAGAGAGAGAGAGAGAGAGAGAGAGAGAGAGAGAGAGAGAGAGAGACTGACATAGACTGACAAATATGATATTTAATTTGTTCTACACTCAAAAAGTGTTGTCTTATTGTTTGTTTCATGTTCAGAGCATCTGAATTCGAGAGAAAGCCCTCGGCCCAGTGGCCAGGACCCAAACCTGTGGACTGTGGAGGATGTCATGTACTTCATCAGGGATGTGGATCCTCAGTTGGGCCCTCATGCAGACCTCTTCCGCAAACATGTATGTACAGCAAAAATTTGATTACAGTCATTACTTTATGGTAACGTGTATTTGATTGTGCTGCCTAGAATAGATCAAATTGGTTTAACTGAAAACCTGAGTGACTTTCACTATGATCACATTCAGAATGCAGGGCAGATATTTACACATCTGATAGATAGACCACACTTGCCTTAAAGTGATTTTGTGTATTGGACAAAATAATGTGCATGTTTATTTAAGTTTTTTTATTTATCAGTTTAAATTTACTTCGTTTCAGTTTTTTTGAACTACTATATTTGACTAGATAAATTAGTTTAAATGTTAAATTTAAAATGTAAGACACCCCAGGAGGATGGGTCCTCCCAAGGCTTCTTCCTAATAACGTTAAGGGACTTTTTCCTTGGCACCATCACCCTAGGCTTAGTCATTTTGGGATTGGACCTGGATATTAGAAGATAATCTAACATTGTAAAGCTGTTTTGAGACAATGCTTCATTGTAAACAGGTGAAAAGTAATATATAAATAATTCTGACTTGACTTGCCACCCTACCAGACCAACTTTGTTTAAACTTTATCAAAAAGATTGTGTGAGATAGTTGTCACACGCACCTAATGACCATAATATGTTGACTACCATACATTTTGACCTGATAATGTTTTGATTGATCCTCCCAGGGATAGTTAAAGGAACTGAAATCTTCTTGCCCCTTTTTACAATAGAGCATTGCCTCAAAGCAACTTTAAAACTTTACATGGGACTGCAGTAGCCTAGCAGTTAAGGTAGGACTCTGGACTTTGGACCTAATGGTCCAGGGTTCGAATTCCACCTATGACAAAGCTGTCACAGTGGGGCCCTTAAGCAAGGCCCTTAACCCACTATAAGTTGTAAGTCGCTCTGGATAAGGGCATCTGCTAAATTCAGTAAATGCAAATGTACAAATAGCAATTTAAATATCTACAGTATTTAGGTCCAAAGCCCTAATTGATGAAGCCTGGGGTGACAATAGAAAGGAAATCACACTAAATGCCATCAGGAGTGATAAGACCTGTGGGGTCTATAGTATAAAACATATAAATATATAACATAATAGTTACAAAGGGTGAGGGGTGTACTCACTTTTGTGAGATACTGTGTGGCATATGCTCATATGCTGATTCTGATCCAGTCTTTTCTGTTTTAGGAGATTGACGGGAAGGCTTTGCTCTTACTGCGGAGCGACATGATGATGAAGTACATGGGCCTGAAGCTTGGCCCCGCCCTCAAACTCAGCTTCCACATCGACAGGCTTAAGCAGGGTCGCTGAGTATGAAGACCGCTGACAGTTCCTCTAACCCACCAAGCACATGGCAAACCTTATGCCCACTGAAAAATTTAACTCTTTTGGCTGCTCCCATTAGGGATATTAGGTTTACTACAGGTTCTACGTCGGATGCCCATTCTGAAGCAAACCTCCCGATTTCGTTCGGGTTTGCGACACTGAAAAATGACTGAAGCATTACTGTAGCAGTTCCCCCTGCTTGTACATTTGTGAATTTGTGTCTCTGTCTAATGCTTGTTTCTTCCTGTACTCTTGTGTTTTGATACCCATTACATGTAGAACACTCTGACCCGGTCTCATGGTACAAAATTTTCCACCCTGTGTGCCACCCAAAATGTTCTGTTTGTTCCCATTTTGCTGCCAAATATTGAGCTATGCAGGTTCAGCGCCATTCCAGGCCACTTCTTATTTTAATCTTGCATTTTCTATCACAGTCAACAAGGGCTTGATTTTTTTTTGTTTTTTTTTCTGGATTTTGTAAAAAAAAACAAAAAAAACCCAACAACATTCAGATGAACACTAGATGTGTCCCCTATATGCTGGAGCTGGATTTGATTCATGTCTCTATCTGAGGCATTCTGTTTCATACTTACTACTGTGCTTTATACATACTGTAGCATCTAACCTGCAAATAACACCACAATTAACTGCAGTTGTTTTGTATTGTCTTGTTTATAATGTGTACTTCTGTTCTTAATTTGTACTTTTTTTACTGTTTATACTGTATTGTTAGAGGTCATACATTGTTGTAAGGCTCAAATAAATATATGAAATCTTTTAATATTGTTTAGTTTTCGAGCATCATTAAGATAATTGTCACAAGTTGCGTCATGCGAGTTTGAGACTAGACAAATCGCTAGCAAACAAGTCTGCTTTGAGTCTCAAATATCTAATCCAAGTCTTGAGTCTCTACCATACAAGTTTGAGAATCCATCTCGAGTTTCAGGTGCTTAACCTGCATGTCTTAGACACTTAAGGGTGCGAGTCTGACTTGAATCAGTACATGAAGTCAAGTCCATGTTGTTCCGAGTCGAATCTCAAGTCTGTTCGATTTATATCTACAGTGCTTTTACATTGGAAATATGTTTCTACTGTCTAGGCCCAAAGCCCTAATTGAGCAAGCCTAGGGTGGCAGTGGCAAGTATAAACTCCCTATGCTATAAGGAAGAAACCTTGTGAGGACCAAGGCTCAAAAAGGAACCCAACCTCCTTGGGCCGGCTACATGTAAGAATTAAACTACTTTGCATAATAAATATGTTCATGACTATTTAAAAAAAACATATGTCATAAAAAACATAACAGATAAACATTATTGACATCACATTCTTCCCCTACTTCTCTATAAAAAAGGGTTTTCTGGTAGTGTATATCATGTAGATATATTGCCTGCTAGACATGTCTCTACGATGCGCTTAAAGACACTTGACAGACTTTGAGGGGGTGTGTGAGTGTGTAGATTGTGGGCTCATGACCCTGAACTGGGACATTTTAGAGATACTGAAGTAACACATCTTTAAAGTGTGGGAGGAAACTGGAGCACTCAAGCAAACACAAAGAGAACGTACTAACTTGACATAGGCAGCAGTCAGGCTAAGACCTTGGTCTCTGTGAGACTGACCATCCTATCACCTTCAAGTTGTGCCATGTTGCTTTGAAATACTGCATATTAAAGTGCTCTCAGACCTCAGTTATAGTTGATGCATTAATTAATAGGCAATACATTAATAGACAATCAGTCTAATAACCATAACCAATACATCTGTGATTGAAGTCATTTAAATTAATTTGAACTATTGTTTACCTGCAGGAATTCGACCGTCCCAGTTATTCCAGCATATCATCACAAGGGGGTAGCAAAGTCATTGTTGTCTCTAGGGAGTCCATCTTCATCCATCTTAAGTCCTCCGTCTTTGTCTTGTAAGAACATAAAGGTGAATAGATGTTTCTAAAGCTAAACAATTATTAAATCTGAGCCTAGTCTAGATATTGCATGTTAAATATCTCGATGTGTTTCCATAACAGTGACAATAACACTGGCCCTATACGTTACACAATATGGTACAGCTGCGAAAACAGGACTGGGATCCCTATGGGATTAACTGGAATTTTACATCAGTTACTCATAAGATGCAGTTTGATCTTCAGGGCACAATAATAAGCAAACAGCAGTGTTCATGTTTTTACTGAATACTATCCAGGCTGAAAGATCTATGTGAACCTCTGGACTTCTCTAAAAGTCAGGTGCATTGCTTTATGATGTAAAGGTTTGGGTTGTAGATGCAGTTACATGTGTTATTGTTTGAATCTGCTCTTTTAAAAAATTATTTCCACATAAACCAGAGTATTTTATGTAGTTGTAAAGGTTATGGAGCGTTCATCACTCTGGCACTATGGTACCAAGCCACTGTTGGAGCTCTGAGCAAGGGCTGTGAGATTGTACAAGCTGTAAGTCTGGATATTGTTATCTGCTGTGACATAACCATAAATGTAACTGTACTGAAATCAGTAGATGGGATACAGTAATGCTGTTACTCTCCCTAGCAGTGGGTTTCTTGAATAGACGGTCACACCAGGAGTACAATGTGAAATGCTTAAAATAGCTAAAAAAAAAACTTTCAAAGGTAGCCTGCAAAAATCCAGTGGCTAAGCACTGCCTGGTCTAAATAATGTGGACCTCAGTACTAATTAGTGGGTACAACCGTTTCAGCAACGCCCATTGCTAATTGGTGTCACCTAGCACATCACAGTCACATAATCTCTATAAACACTTTGGGAGTAGAATAAAGAGCTCAATGGCTTTTAATACTGTCATATGATGCAACATTTCCAACAGCCAGTTTGCCACATTTCTGTCATGTTAGAGTTGCTTCAGTCAGTTGTAAGGATTGTTATTGTGAAGTGGAAACATCTGTGTGCCCAAATGCTTAGTTCCAGCTGTAGGTCGTTGGAGGAGAGAAATTGTATGGGGTTGATTTTGATGGTTTGTGACTCTTAGTTTCAGTAAAGGCAAACCTTGCTGTAGGATTCAATGGTATTTTAGGAAATAGCGTGCTTCAAACTTTGTGGAAATAATTTTGGGAAGGCTTTGCCTGTTTTAGAATGACAGTGCCTCTTAAATAAGAGTTTGACAAAACTCACTAATGCACTTGTGGTTCATGTTCCAAAATCTAGCAAAATCCTTCTCCTATGAATTCTCACGATTTGAAAAGTACAGCCCTATAATTTCTGATCTCTGTTATTTCAGCCACACCCACCACTAACAGGTTTATAATACGAAGCGTAGTTATGGAATCTCCATAGACAAGCAGAGGTGATAGAATGGGTTGTACTGCACACCTCAGTGACTCTCAACAAGACATTAGTTGGTTTAAACCTCTTTTTGCTCAGCTGTCCTATACAAAGTCCATTAAGAAACGGTTGGTCAATTTAGATTTACAACTTAGCTTGCACAGAACACCGACCAAAACTCCATCATACCCCTAAAAGATTAATTGGAATTTGATGGTGAGCCAGGTCTTATCACTCAACACCAGTGTCTAACCGTACAAAGCCTTCATAGAAGAGTGAAAGCTGTTGTAGCAGTTTGTGCTACATCTTTGAATGCTATTTTCTATATGAATGTTTGGCTATATCACGTGACTAGATGTTAAACAAGATAAATTATAAGCCTGTGTGTCTACATACTTAAAGTTATGCAGTATAACGTTTAATCCTTCAGATCTGCAAATGATATGAGAACACGTATGTCAATAATGACCTTAAATATTGCATATGAGTGTGTTTAAACCCAGTAAGAATGAATACAATTTTTATAATCTAGTAAACATGGTTCTCTACTATTGGTATGATTATGCAATCAGGAACCAATGCTTTTCTTGATCGTATCTTACTGTGGTAAGTGATGTGTGAGAACTGTGTTTAGTCTTGATGAGACCTTCATGTGAGAGGCCTTCACTTGTTGGCATTTGTGTGAAGGCTCGTTCATTTGTCGACTGTAAAGCAAGAGATGCAATATACTGTAAATCTTACCACATCCTCATTAGTAAACAGGAAGGAACATCTGAGAGCTCGTGTCACTGGCCTTACTTGGAGAGTATGGGCGGGCAAATCACATAATTCACGTTAATTTCTGGATATACTGGAAAACCCTTAAACCTGGTACATGCTACAGTGTGCTTACTTTAAGAGCTGTCACACAAGGCTACACATCGTGCTACTGTTCTGTTTCTCAAATGTGATTAGCACATGACTAAAGCAAAACCTATGTGAAGTCTGAATCCTAAAGGCACCCAGTTTAAATCCATGTAGTAGAAAATAATCCAAAGTGTGGTTTCTTAAAGGAGCCCCTAATTAGTAATAGCAAACCAATAATACAATCCTTAATTAATAACGCAGAGTAGGTTTTAGTGGCATTTAGCGGTTGAAAGTGTTACTAAGTGCTACTGCACAGCTCCAAGGACAGTTGCTCTACATGCTTACCCTGATTACTAACACCAGGCAATGAATATTAATGAATTTGCAATTTGGAAACAACATCATGTCCTCCTGCCCTCACATTAGCATGTATGCTAGCTAGCTGTTAATAATCTACATGAGCTCACTTTTGTCAAGAAACTCCACAGAGAATCAACGTTATATTCTCTGCAAATTATTTAGTAGGAGTTTTACCTAGGGCTACAAAATCAGTGATATTTCCATCTATGTAACATTAAAACATAGCTAACTAGGTAAAAACTAGCGCAGACGTTTCCAGTAGTTTTGCCTGCATATCAGATGTGACAGATTCCAAAATGTTGATTTTTCTTTTTCCCTGGAATGTCTTCTCTATGTTTAAAAAAAACTGTTTAAACAGAAAGAGCACTTCTGCAGTGTGCTGACTAATTCAACCAAGAAAACAATCTACATAATCAGGAGCAGCCTTATAAAAGGAGTTAATAAGTAATCCATATAAGGAATTAAGCACGGCAGTGAATGCTTCCTTAGGAAAATAATGCACGATGGTGTAATTTGTGTCGGGCTGTTAACCGCCTGGAAGTTGATTGTTGTCCAATAACAGAAAGCCTTCACTTCACATCAGGGTTGCATAACACCAACCTGTTGTTTATTATTTTCCTAACACGGCACACGTGTACTTGCATTTTTCCTTATTTAACTAACATTTAGCCAACCATTGCCAAGGTATATGCCAAGTACTACATTAATGATATATACACCACCATTTGGAAGTAGAATCCAGCAGGGATGGCAACCTGGTGCAGTCTCAACCATTTTATTATTAATAAACTGTATTGATTTTTATATTATAGTTTCAGTTAGATGTAATAGTGTGTTACAGGTATTGTTGGTGCTGCACTGAACCAGTGAGGTTTGAGACATTTGTCTCTAGTTACTAGAGACTAGAGACATTTGTCTCTAGTTACTTTGTGTGGAATTTGGTATGTTCTTTTGTGTGGCTACTCCAAGTTATCCCTAGGTGTGAAGGAATTAATGTGTGATTCCCCATTAGACCTTATGTCCCATCTTTCTAAAATAAGCTCTAGCTACAGGGAACATAACCATCAACAGCATTGCATTTCTACTTTCCATATTTAAAAATCCATTATTTCCATAATTCCATTTCATAATTCCAGATGTATTTCTGATGCCACATACTTTCAAATGTGTTAGTGTAATAGTAGAGTATTGGACTCATTAATCTCTTTTCTGCATGTTATCTGTAGTTGGTTGGGGTTTCACCTTCTATGACTTATCATTTGTAACATTATGTTTGAGCTTAAACCTCATGTTTGCATGTTCTCTGCAAATTTAGCGGGACTTCAGCTCTTACATAAACAGGGTCTTGTCCATCACGTGTGCATTTCCTACTGTCTCAAAGAATTTTCTTCTAGCGCTAAACACTACAATATAAAATAACCATTACCTCATAATTACCAGCTCTGTGGCTTGGTGGTAAGAGCACGGTGCTGGAAACAGCACTTTCTGAGGACTTGGGTGGTGTGGTTATAGGACCCTGCATTAAATTGGCATTCCATACAAGGAGCACTTCTGCACCCAACCCAATGAATTCCATGACCATGGAAGTGGAGACTACACACTTTTTCAGTTTTAGTAAGTTTAGTTCTAGGCAGCAGAGCTAGCAATGCTAGAGCTATCTTTAGATAAGAATGAACACATTCAAACTGCAAAGTGTGTAACCACTGGTACAGGAAAACATGTTTTATGTTTCATAATTGAAACCCTAAAATGATCTGGCTGTATAAGATATATTTAAACAGTGATTTCATACTGGATTTAAGTTGACAGCACCAAGCTTCCAGTTTTGTGCTTGCTTATCCAGGGTCACATTGAGTCTGGAGTTTGTTCTAGAATTCACAGTTAGAGGTACACCCTATGCAGAGTGAGTGTCTATCATAGGGCTCCATATCTGCACCTCCCAACATTCAAGTGCAAGCCATCCCAGGGTTTAAACCCACTTGCTCAGGAACTTGGTTCTAGCAGCTGCTTCTTAAGTCCGACATAGAAGGCCTAAGATGAATGTGGTATAATACTGTACCATTGATGCAATATTATTAATTTTGTCCATGTCAATCTTTTAAGTCCTTAACATAGTAACTAAATATAGCATAGCATTTCAGTATACAATAATTGTGTAGGTTTATGTTTTGAAAAATACAATAGGGGAAAAAAGTCTGAGACGACCAGTAAAAATGCTTCTATTTGGCATTTCTCTAGACCTGAATACAATTATTTTATTTACAAATCATATGATCAACATTATATGTAACAGTTATATGTTTAATAGCTGAAAAATACCATATATTTATGAATTCATTAGTATTTGGTATATTCCCCATTTCACTTTAAGGACAACTTTTATGCCACAAATTTGTGCAAAAATGTCTGGTATGTTTTCTTTATTATCCTGTTGCATTTTAAATCCTTCTCCACAAAGATCCAACATTTTCTTTAATAGACTCATGCGTTTGACACCCCCACCCCTGTAAATTAAGACTAATTTTAATTGACAAACAAACTGCCCTAGTTTTCTGCAAGCTCACTATGTACTTAGAGGAGAATTGGAGCCATTTCTACTTGGTTCTAGAATGCTTTCCTGCATATGTACCCTGCTGCAGATCTCATCTCTGTCTCCACAGATGGTCATGCTAGCAATCGGGAGATTGCCATGACGTTGTAGATAAGATGATGGTGCCACACGTCATATGTTTGTCAGCATGATAGTCATCTCCAGTGGGTGATTGTTCGCCACACTTAAATTTGGTCATGGTGCTATGGGGTGTGTACATCTACTTTTTGGTAGATCAGGGCACATTCAGAAAATGAGCCTTATGTAGTAGCCATGGTTGTGCCAGTCACATTTAGCCACATGCGAATTTAGAGCCAGTTCCATGGAGACACAGCAGGGTGACACACACACACACACACACACACACACACACACACACACACACACACACACACACACACACACACACACACACACAGGAGCACAACAAATAGTGTCAATCCTGTCTAAACCTGTTCTAGCTGGCCAGGCTGAGGCCTACGCTTCACACGGGAAAATGAATAATTTACACATTGCCCTTAACATCAAAGGCGTGCAGCAATAAATGCCCAAGTGGGTGGTGGGGTCTCCAGTGTTTCAGTCCTCCACACACTCTCCCAGTGCCATGGCCTGTCTCAGCAAGATGGACATCACCTTATGCATTCCAAGGGAAAAATGTGAATCCTTTGCAATAACTTATATATCTGCATGAGTTATTCTTGAGATGGTAAAGCGGTGATTTCATTTTCAAGTTGCAATAACTGACAAACATCATCATATTTTAATTTGGCATATTTATCAGTAAGCCATTCACTATTTAATTAGGTAACTAATTAGGTAATTAGGTAACTACTACCTTAATTAATGGAAAAAAAAACATTATCTGTTAGTGTGCTGCTAATGCAGCTGCTAATCTGACCTGCACAATGGAGGGGAGCGAGGTGGGGTATGGCAAGTATGCCTTTAAGCTTGGGGATAGCAGGCTTCAACATGGCAAAGGAAAATTGTTGTCTGCATTTCCTTTGCCTGCATGTTGTCTGCCATGCTTGCCAGTCGCACCCTCTGTACAAAACATTGCCCTACAACCATTTCACTTGCTCCTTTGTAAATTTGGACAGAACGTTTTTGGAGAGCAGTGGTGTTCACCTTCAGTAAACTCCATTCCATGTCTTTCTTGTAGTGGACATATTATCATACATTTCAGCTGTGGAGTTCTCACCATTCAGCTTTTCACTTCCTAAAATGTTGCATATTGAGCAAATGGTGTGTATTCATGAACATTTTCTTGATTTGATTAGTATACATTCAGATATTTCCATGATTATTAAACAGAACGAAGAAAGAAAAAACATTTTCATCTCCCCATGAATGTAATACCTAGGCAAAGAAATCCCTGCAGCTTCCCAATGCTGAACACATTCTCACAGCCGAAAGGAGGAACATGTTACTACATGTACGCTATCCAAGCATACTTTTACATATGGGAACTTCAAACCCACTTACACTGTTTCTGAAGAGACAAAGCAACCGCTCTGACCTGTTTACTGACCTAATGTTAGTTAAAGTTACTGATATTTCTAAGCTAAATGAGGAAACTTACATTACAGACTGACTTCTTTGAACTAGACTGATTTAGGAAACATAAAGTCATACACCATGGGTGATCTGTTTGTTTGAAAAGGCACATGAATGCAGGGGTAGTTTTTACCAACACTTAAATACACTGCTCATTTTAAAATATCCCCTATTTTTGTGAGCTGTATAATTGAATACACTTTGACACAGCCCTTCCAGTTTTATTTTACTTACAAAATACCCTACAAATACCAGGTTCACCAATAATGCATTTATATAGTGACTTATAACATCATTGGGTGCACCTTGCTAGTACTGGGTTTGACCCTTCCTTTTTTTTCCTGGTGACCAGATTTAAATCTTTTTAGCATAGATTCAATGAGGTACTGGAAACATTCCTCAGCAATTGTTCGAGAAAATAATCTTAAATAATTTTAGCTTTGTTGAAAATATAAATCAGAAAATGGGTAAATAATGGAACTTTGTGATAGGCAACAGTACTTTTACATGGTACTCTGATGGTATTACGTAGCCCAAAGTGCACCAAGAAAATATGCCCACACAATTATGCTTCAATTATACAATGTTTCATCCATGCTTTCATGACGTGTACTGACCCTGCCATTTGAATACTGCAGCATTTGGTTATTTGAGTTACTGTTGACTTTCTATGAACTTAAATCAGTATGACCACTCTTCTCTGACTTCTGGCATTTTCAGCCAGACATGAACCGCTGCTCATTGGATATTTTCTTTTTTTTTCCCTGAACATGCTCTAGGTCTAGGGTCTGTAAGCCTTAGAGATGGCTGTGCACGGAAATCTTCAGCATTTCAGAACCATACCACATTAAAGGTCACTTCTAACACATTTTCTTATCATTCTGATGCTCAGTTTAAACTTCACCAGATTGTATTGACCACACCTACGTGCCCAAAATGCACTGAATGTCTGCCATGTAATTGAATGATTAGATACTTGCTTTAACAAGCAGTTGAACAGGCATACCAAATAAAGTAGCCAGTAATTGCAAACAATAGTATTGTTTCCTGTAGGGTCCCCCTGAATGTCCTATCTAATCAGGACCCACACATTTCTCCTTACTTTTTTCCAGCAGTGCCTGGTATTAAATCCAGTACCCTGACTGTAACTATTCAAGCCAATCACACATTAATCAATCAGCCATAAAATTAAAACCACTGACAGGTGAAGTGAATAACTTTAACATTGTGATGTTTTATGGGTCGGAACAGTGGTAGCACACAGGGGAACCTACACAATATTAGGCATTTTGCTTCACAATCCATTCTGGAGCATGAATACCACAAATGTCTCAGTATATGACACAGTATGGCCATTTTACCATAGATAAAGGGGATCCAACAGTTGTATCTGTAAAATCAATAATGTTGGTGTTATAAGTGTAGTAGTAATACAGATGTGTTATAAAAAACACTATTTAAATGACAACCTTCCTCTGTAATGAATGTTAATCCAAAGAGCATCACAATTTTATTTCCATAGTTCTTCCCAATTTGGACATGTCCAATTGCCCAGTCTCTTGACATTAACTGGTACATGCCCTTCCCAGAGGGCCATAGGCTGCCAAGTGCTTCTATTTAGCCTGTGGCTGCTTATTTCTAATGGCAGAGGACAGACTTGAATCTGCACAAAGTATAGTCACTCAAAATTATCTCAAACATTGATGTTAAATGTGATATTACCCTCCTGTGGGTGAGGAACCTAAACTATTTTTTATCAGTAGCTATAAGGTAATTATTGACTATAAGGTTAGTCAATTATTGCTTATTTCAGATTATGCATTTATAATTGATAAAAAAAAAACAAGCAAACCTCTTCCTTGTTATTTTCCACAACTTCCACATTTTGTAACACCTATAGGTACTGCTCACAAAAATATGGGGATACCCCAAAATGTAATATATGGAAATTTGAAAAATGAGAAGGAATGAAGTTTGCATTCACATTTGGGCAATTTAGTGTGAGCAGTTAACCTAATATATGTCTTTGAATGTGGGAGGAGACCGGAGTAAACCCACACAGGTATGAAGAGGACATGCAAACTCCACACAAGCGGAGTTCAAGGTTGGGATGATACCTGGGATCTCTGGAACTGCAAGGCGACCATGCTAACTGCTTGTGTCACAGTGCTGCTCCTGGAAAGAGGCAGGAATTCTCCCTTAAGAAATAAGTTTGATAGATTTTCTTCTAGCTGATTTTTTTCTAACTGACCTATTGTCTTGAATTGTTAAAGGTACTGTGTTATGCACTGCAACCCTCATCAGGAACAAATATATTAAAACTTAGCATTTGAGTAGATGTTTACTGCCATGCTGCTAGATCAGCATTTTGCATACATGTTAATATTGATTCCATATTAAACCATTTTTAAATGATTGTTGCTTGTTATTTCAAGATTTTGCCCCCTCTTACTGATCAGGGTCACAGGGGAAGTCCATGTTGCGGCAGCAGGGTACGATCCCGACCTCCCGTCCTTTAGACATGGCCAATCATGCCTGTGTACAGCACACATTCCAATGATTGTTTTTTTTTTCAATTGTTCATTTAACATCCTATCAGCACCAGTGGCTATTCAAGATAGGAGAAAGGTTATCTCAATACTAGTCATGTTCATTTATTCTGCGCCAATTTAGAGCAACCAATTAACCAGTCAATGTCTTTGGAATGTGGGAGTAAAGTAAGGAACCCAGAGTAAACCCATATGGACACAGGAAGGACATGCAAACAAAGACAGAGACCAAGGTCAGGATCTACCTGGGTATTACTGGAGCAAATAAACAAAATAAATTTTTGCTTGTGTGTTTTCTTGACTACCTACATCAGATCCTAACAGGTTCTGGTTGGATTTCGTTCTTGGGCTATTGCTTTAATTTTGAATTAACAAATTGTTTTGTTTACTAAAAAGAATACAAAGTCACTCTGGATAAGTCAGTCTGCTAAATGCTGTAAATGTGCCAATTGTTATTTTGTAAAATAAATCATTAATTCTAATGATTAGATTCAGACCATATTTAAAGGGTAATATGTTTTATGAGTAATATGTTTAGCATGCATTATATTAAAGCTTTCCAAAGATTTACTTTTGAAAAATACCAAGCCTATTTGCTATAATAAAACTGCTATTGACACTAACATGACCCAATTTAGTAAAATAGTTAATTTCACATACTTCATATAAACACCATTGGTTATCAAGAGTTATATTTTCCTTTAGCAGTTTATACTTCACTCCACAACCATAAACAGTAGTGGTCAGCATTCCTGTAGTCATTAAGAGGAGTAGGCGAACAGGGGAAGTAGGCTGACGCAACTAAAATCTAGCGTACTTAATCTGTGCTGCCTGGAAATCAAGCGCTGTAAAACCCAACTGTCGTTTCAGAGGGTCATCTCTCTCTGATTCTGGGGTAAACCCCATTGCGAAATCCCCATACCGTAATAAAAAGTCCTTCTCAACCTCACTGTCATTCATGATTTCACTTATTGTAGCCATGGTGAGAGATCTGTCTCACTGTGGTGGGTTTAGGATTGTTGATCTAAACTGAGAATGTTGAAAGCACACACAGGAAGTGTATAGCGGTTGTTGTGGGTGAAGGAGACAGAGAAAAACAATCACTGGTTAACTGTAAATATCTCCTGTCACACCCTGCTTACCGTATGTCTAGTCTAGATCGCATATAAAAAGTGTCAAATGCAAAAACGAAACGTTAAAGAGCTATTTCAGACTACAGAGTCACTCAGAATGGATCATGATGCACAGTTATCTCAGACATTACAGTCATAGCTGTCTAAGCAACTGTTACTCTGTGCCAAGAGTGTAAAACAACTTCACACCCATTTCCTATCCAGCAGACATTTTGTGGATTGGGTGGGATTGGGACATCTTGGATCAGAGGTCATCACAAAACTGAAATGCAGAAGCTGTTACATAGCCCAGCCTTGCTAATCACACCCTGGCTTCACGAACATACACAGTGACTTATCTGCAAGTTTCAAATTGCAGAGTTAGGCAAAAAAAGACCCCCCCCCCCAAACAAACAACACACACACACCCCTCCCCAGACAGTGCTGAAATTGGCAATTCAGCATTGTGTAGAAAAGGTCTTAAAGTAATTACGCATTTAAATTTAGTCATTTCAAAGAGTTTGCAGCTCAGCAAGGGTGGGATTTGAAACCTGGTCCTCTGGTCCATGTCAAGTGACTGGATTCATGAAAGTGTCTTATATTAAATTTCTGTGTTTTCCTTAATTCTATAGAAAAACATGCACAGTTGATATTCTTCCAACCATGACATGTTTTCAGAATCTTTCAATAGCCTCACACTTGTCTCAGGTGATACGAGTCTATATGGTATGCATCTACATTCACCAAACTATTTGAATGCTTGGTTTCACATTTTCCCCCTTTCTTTTTACAATTCTCCATGCAGATTAAACTAAGTAATGGAAATACTGGTAAATCCAATTTCAAAATGTGTCTCATCCTATACAAAAAGCTGTACACTGCAACATAGCCTACATCAGAAAAAGAACTGGATTTAAAAACATTCTTATGAACTTGTGTTTTGTCTTAAGCCACCATTTTTTTCTTAAGAAAGCTTTCATTGATCCAGCTCACTGCTAGTCCACCACAGTTCATGTATACTGCTCACAAAAATTAGGGGACACTTCTAAATGAAATCTCCTATAATAATATACCCCCTACCTTTTCTAAGCACTGTAGTATTGCTTCACCAATAAACCATTTCCACATTTGTCAAAGCTCTCAATGAAAATGACATCACCAGCAACAATATTCCATAAATAAAATAGTTTATTATTGCTTAAAATAAATACATTTTCTTCAGACAAAAGCTAGAGAAGCAGAATGACCAGTTGTATTCACCCTGATATCTAAGCAGCCATGAGGGTTAGCTTAACTTCCATTAGCTAATTGCAGAAAACAAAACTGTCGAGCCATTATACACTGGTAAAAATACTGTACGAGTACAGCAGAACAAAATTACAGCTCAACCCTCAAGCACAGCATGGCACCTTCAACTGTACCATGCTCTCCTAAGAGTAGCTTGTTTGTAGTAGCCATCTACGCAACTTCTACCCTTCTGTTCCCTCCCCCCTCTGAGATGCAGGAAATGACAATGGAGCGTTAAAAGGCTTGCCATCGCAACCCCCTCCAGAAGGCGTAACAGGACGTCTCCATAAATGGAGCACATGTTCTTAGAAGTAAACCAGCAGACATGAAGGGCCCGTGTAGTCGATGCAGGCAAAGATTAAGCTGGACTGTTCACTCTGATCACCCCCTCCCTTCCCAAACACACACTTAAAATTAAAAAGCAATAAAATATGGGGCACAAATTGAAGGCAGCCATCTAATGAATCTATGAGAACAGTGTACCATTGTGCAGGGTTACATTTTTTTTTAATGGCTAGCATGCTAGGAGATCAGAGCAGACTAGTTGCTAGCATTCAGTGTTGATTAGCATTGGTCTGTAACCACCAAGCAAGACGAGACTTTATGGCTTGTGCCTACTTTTTGTCAATGTACTTCTAAAGCACTTCTAAAATCTTATCCACTCTGTAGAATATGGCTGTATACCACAAGTGATGCAAGATGGCAACCCATGACCCATTTACTGATTTCAGCAGCATTCTCTGTTGTTCCAGTAAATTCAGAGATCAATGTAAAATCAGGCCACGGGATAAGCCGGCCATGTTTATTAACAGTAGCGCCAAGTCAAACACATAACCCTCTTTTACCAAAGGGTGACTGAGGAAAAAAACAACAAATAAATAAAATGTGTGATTTAAGGCAGTTCTACATGAGATATCTGAAGGAGCCTGCTTGCTATATGTAGATCACATACTTCACTGAGGGTCTAGTTGCACTTGACCAGTTCATTACATATGGGAATTTCTCAAAAGACCAAATTACAGATCCTTGAGTTACAATCCAATCCCCACCCCCCCACTCCAATCAAAACTGCACCGAGGCATCCCGCAATGCAGAATTTTTCCACCAAAGTTGAGAACATAAATAAATTACATGTGAATGTGAAACTACTATGAGGACAGCGCGTGCTTGATATTGCACCAAGCTCATAGTTCTGCAACACTGTTACATTCATGTCTCGAGGTGGGCAGGAGCAGTGTTTACTACCCCATCCCACTGCTCTGGCTGAAGCTCCACCACTCTTTCAGCGGTGAACCAGAGAAACATCTGCCTGTTCGTCTGCGCTGTAGAGAATGTTCTCTCCAATACTTCGAACAGGGTAATGACCACCTCTTACTGCATGTCCACCCTTTCAGGATCTCACTCTCCACATCTCAGCAGCTGACCGTACTGGGCTGCTGTTTGCTTACAAAGTCCGGGAGAAAATCAAACTCATTCTGTCCCAGGAACAGTTCGGGCAGCTCCTGAACTCTATCCAGTCCCAGTTCCATGACCAACCCCGTAAGAACCTCCTCATCGATAAGATCGGCATCCATGCCGCTGAGGCCCAGCGCAGGGCCACCCATGTGTTGCACGTTGGCCAGTTGAGCTGGACCCATACGAAACTGAGCTCCATTTGCTACATGGTGCCCATTCATGGCAGCGAGTGGATGACCATGGTACTGGGTATTGAGTTTCTGAAGATGCATGCTGGCCATGAGCTGCTGGGAATTCAGGCCTCCGGTCATGTACTGCTGCTGTTGCTGCTGCTGCTGTTGTTGTTGTTGTTGTTGGTGCATGTGATGCTGCTGGTGCTGCTGACCCTGGTTGCTGTACATCATGTTGGCTGACTGCATTTGGTGATGGCCCATTGCTGCTCCATTCATCTGGCCATTCATCACCATGTTGGGTCGCTGCATGGCTCCTTGAGGTCCAAAGTGCATTAACTGTCCATTGGGCATGGCCCTGAGACCAGGCTGGGGAGCATGCTGCTGGCCATTTATGCCCATTCGATAGCCGTGCAGACTGCCATTGGCCTGGCTGTGGCTCATGGGCATCATCATGTGCTCTGCCATGGCTTCACCCTACACTGGAAAAGAACATCACAATAGAGTTCAAAATAGTTCTAAATAGGTGATAAAGCTTTGGTCAAATCCACTGCTTCTCATTGACATGTTCATCTTCATCAAGCAGGCGGTGCCAACTAACCGATCAAAACAGATTCAAGGGTCAGACTCAATTCAAGGGCTGTCTGGATGTTACACAGGTCTAGAAAAATCCATTTTCACATCAAAGACCTTCTAAAAGGTAAATGGTTGACTGTCGCTCAAAATGGCTTTGGGTTATATAATAAACTTGGATCTATTGTACTAGGCACTACCATCTTTTAATTTTAGTACACTCCTTGGATATAAACCAACAATTGTGGACACTGTGGGTCTGTTTGTGCTTTACGGGTACTACAGATTGTCAACTGTGACAATAAAAAGGTTGACCAGACTACTACAATCTTCTAAACACCTGCTTGTCCTAACACAAACGTCTGATAGATGGATCCTTGCAATGGACACTTTAACTATGGCAAATGTGTCCCTCCTTCTCCACCTGGCTACCCATGGCTGCCTTTCAAATGCGAGGTTTTAAAATAGAAGTGATGCAGAGCCAAACCAGAGGTCTATACAGCAGGCCATGTAGACCTGTCTTACCGAAAGCTCATCTGATCCGTGGACAACATGATTAATTCAGACTAAAGAAATGATCGAGTCAACAAAGAGAACTTGTCCTATGCCCTGCATAACCCAGAAACGCTGACGATCTAAAACGTGCACGGTCGCGTCTTAACTCATCATGAACGGCAAACAGACAAACGATTTGTGGGAAAAAAAAGCAAACGCGAGTAAGTAAGACAAGGGTAAGAAAGTGAACATTAGAGTGAACAATGGATCTGCTCCTCATGTCCTGGAGCAGCGCTGTTTCAGAGCACCAGATAACACGCTTACCTTTCGATATCCACTAATTCCCCGTAGCACGACAAATTAGTCCTGGGTTGCAAATGCAGAGACTCGGCGAACCTCCTGGAAATGCGAGTTTATATTCCGTAGGACTTGATCTTCGTGCTAGGTTCAAGGTCTAGAAATGTGTATGCGTGCGTGCGTGTGTATGTGTGTATATATGCGTGTTTAGTGGGTCAGCTCGAGAATTATATGCCCATGAGGAGCTTGGAGGCAGGCTAAGAGAAAGGGGCGGAGCGTCTGTGTCCTTTGTTCTCATTGGCTCTGCTCACTGTTATTGTGCAAAGAAGGTCTTAGTGTTTCTACTGAGAAACTGCCCAGTCTAGGAGTGCTTTCATTGTTCTTATAGGGTGTGATAGACAGATAGATAGATAGACAGACAGACAGACATATAGATAGATAGATAGATAGATAGATAGATAGATAGATAGATAGATAGATAGATAGATAGATA
>JAVSBV010123994.1:0-18636 GCA_033117975.1 Parotocinclus spilosoma | reverse complement strand
CTCCCCCCCCTTCTCTCTTCCTCTCTCGCACTCCCCCTCTCTCTCACTCCCTTTCTCTCGCATTCCCTCTCCCTCTCTCTCTCTCGCGCACACTCTCTCTCTCACTCCCACTCACACTCTCTCTCTCGCGCACTCTCTCTCTCTCTCTCTCTCTCTCACTCCCTCCCTCTCGCACTCCCTCTCGCACTCCCTCTCGCACTCCCTCTCGCACTCCCTCTCGCACTCCCTCTCGCACTCCCTCTCTCTCCTTTTTTTGTACCACACCCTCAGTTTTATTAAGACTCTGAACAGCAGGGTAGTTCAGTTAAACCAGCTCTTTACAACTTAGGAATGATTCCTAGGTCTGGTAGCACCAAGACCAAAAAATGTCTGCCATATTTAATGCTTCATTTTTTTGCTCACGAAAATAAGGGGATATTTCAAATTAAAATATCCCATAATGTAATATTACCTATTTTTTTGTGAGCAATGAATGTTAAATGCAGCAAATACACATTAATAATGAAGTTAATATTATGGAATTGGCAGAAATGTATAATTTAATTTTTCAGAAATATGAAACACACCAATCAGCCATAAGTATACCAATAGCTGAGGTGAGTAAAACTGACACTATGATGCTCTGGGCAATGTTCTGTTGGGAAACCTTGAGTCCTGGCATTTATGTGGAAGCTACTTTGACACATACCACCTACATAGAGAGTGTCACAGACACACTGTTCCCACACTGTAACAAAATGTTCAGGCATGGTTTAGGGAACATGGGGAACATGGCAAATTGTTCAAGTTGTTGCAAGAAGCCTTGGAGTCTTGCAACTGAGGGATACATTTATTGTATCTTCAGGCATAGCCTCTAGCAATGGTAAGTGGTTCCAATGGAAAAACTGTTTTTGACTACATTTATGTTATTTAGCAGACTACACATGAATGTTTTAACACTTGGGTGGCCTAATTCAGTTGATGGCTATTTTTGTTACAGATCATTTGACATATTAAAGTGAATACTGTGAATGTGCTCCAGGTTTATGGGGCCTCCCCCACCCACTACATTATGCTACAATATGACTTTGATTGCTCGTAAGCAGTAGCCTTTGCAAACAAAAAAAAACCCTCTCTTTTTCATAGCTCTCGTTTGTGGTCAAACTACTTAAAGACCTTAACTGCAATTCATTATCACAAGTGGAACTGTTGTAGTCTAGTGGTGAGTTTACTGGACTATGGACAAGAGGGTCCAAGTTACAAATAGCAAGCCACCTGCCAAGCTAAGCCTGTTGACACTTTGAGCAAGACCCCTTTATTTACAATTGCATGGATAAGATCATGTCAGATAAAAGTCGTTCTGGATTTAAATTATTGAATGTAAATGATCACAAACACCATCACTTATTACATGAGTTCATCCAGTGGTGAGCTATAAGAAAGAGAAAGAACCTGAACTGTTATGACTTGCCTTCTATTTTTGACTTGATTTCTGGCAATTAATGTCTATGATACAGCACTTAATGTTGGTTATGTTCAAAAACTTTCCTAGGGGAAGTAAAATCCTTTCCTATAACACAGATTAAACAATTATCCTCCAGATCATCTAACACGGCCTAGCCTGTGCCAATTTCAACAATGTGACATTAATTTGGTTTTACTGCAGGGGAAAACCAAAATGATCCCACAAAGGAAAGTGGCAAAACTCACTAGAAGATTTAATCATTTGTGGGCTTGATTTACAGGGTAAACCCAAGCATTTTTTCTAACATTGTCACAAGGAAACAAAGCTGCTGGTGCTTAGATGGCATGGAGTTTTAATGCACTAGCTTAAAACTGGGTTGTAGGGTCCTGCAGCTGGGTTGAGCAACACATGTACACATGAATGGTTGTGTCTGAGGGAGGTATGGTCAATCAGGGGATCATTCCCTTGTGTTGCTACACCATACCCCTACCAGCCAGGTGATGGACTTTTACTCAAAGCATCCATAAGGCTGCACCATGTGTTCTTTAGGCCAAAATCTTCTGACCAGAAAAACTGGGACTTATATTAAGCATATTAATTAAGGTACGGGACTGTGGACCAGAAGGTCCAGGATTCAAATCGCACCACAACCCACAATTGCTTGAACTGTAAGATTTTATTACATTAGTCACTCTGGATAAGGGTGCTAATGTAAATGAAAAAGCAGAGCTGAAAGTGAAATCAGTAAATAAATAAATAAAAAGATTTTTAAAATAAAGTTTATAGCCAGATAAGGGGAACAGACAAGATAAATGAATGTAAGATAATAAATGTAAATTCACATTCAGCAGAAACCATATTCCGGATTTCAAATTTTCCCAGGCAAGTAAAATGTAATATATGCAGGATACACTGTATTCTCCCATACGTGGATGAGGAAGTCACGTAGCGGGAGTGATGATCATTGAGAAATGTAGTGAGAAAAAAAACATGGTTGCGCAATCATTCTGTTTTTCTCACTTTCAATAGAGTATTTAATTAATTGCATGATATATTCAATACTTTATTAAAATACATTGAGGAAAAGCCATCGTCATGGTCATGTTTATTCGTGTATGTAGATGATGATGATGATGATGTAGATATTATATATACATTATACTGTATATTAAACGGCTCGATTTACGTTAAATTCAACTTATAATGCATTTTCTGAAATGTATCCCCATTCGTCTTGTTTTCTTTTACACCACGTAGATGGCCAGATACTTGTGATGGCAACAGAATGCACTGTGGGAAGAAGACAAACTGGTGTGTAATGCTCCAAGTAATGTTCTACTGGGAAACCTGGGTTCGGGTATTTATGTAGACATCAGTTTGACACGTCACCTACTTATCCATCACTGGGAATCTTTCATGTACGGAATGAACACGCCATGCACGCTCACCTGCATCTAAGTCTGGACAGAGCTTCCTCGAAGTCATTTCGCAGGAACAAATCCAGCGCTACCATGCAGTCCTCCAGATCCACCACCAGGTCAGATCTCTCTGAGCTGAAACAAAGAACAACACACAGTTTGATGGAAAATAAACCACGAGTAATAGTCTGACAGTGCCATAAATGTGATCTGTGAGTCTTTCAGCTGAGGGATACAGTTATTACATCTTTTGGAATTTTTTGGGAGACTGTGAGGAAGATGCTGTGGGTTTGATGCCATTCCTCAGACTTGTACTTAATACATTTTAAGCACATTCAATACCTACTAAACTCTTTAACAGATTTAAAAGAAATGTGTATATGTAGTTTGTCATACACCTTATGCTTCTTCTTCTGTTAGGTCATGGTACAGAAATAACCTTTATTTGCACTGTAGCCGAGGTTTGTTCTAATATCGCTAATAGAAGTGGACAAATAGGGTGTGGAAAGTAGGACAATGTGCCAGTGTGTAAAAGAGAAGCATGGGTGAAAGCAAGTACAGTGAACATACTGTACAGTACTGTGCAAAATTCTTAGGCCATAATTACATTATTATTATTATTATTATTAATGTTATTATTATTATTATTATTATTATTATTATTATTATTATTTTAGCAGCCTCATAATACATAACACATTGTCAACAAACTTGGGTTTGTCACTTTCATAATACTTTTAACAGAAGAGCTTAATTACAGTCTCAGATGTTCACAAGCAAGGATGGGACGAGGTTCACCACTTTGCAAACACCTGTGTGAGCAAGTAGTTTAACAGTTTTAAGAACAGCGTTTCCCATCGTGCAATTGCAAGGAATTTAGGAATTATCATCTACAGTTCATAAGATTATCAAAAGATTCAGATAGTCTGGAGAAATCTCTGCAAGTAAGCAGCAAGTCCAAAAACCAGCATTGAATGCCTGTGACCTTTGATCCCTCAGGCGGCACTGCATTAAAAACTGACATCATTCTGTAACAGATATTACCACATGGGCTCAGGAACACTTCAGCAAACCATTGTGAGTAAACACAGTTCATCTCTCTATCTACAAGTGCAAGTTAAAACTCTACCATGCAAAGTGAAAGCTATATATCAACAACACCCAGAAACACTACCAGCTTCTCTGGGACTGGGGTGTTCTGAGATAGACTGACGCAAAGTGGAAAAGTGTCCTGTGGGGCAAATTGAAATTGGAAATCATGGACGTCGTGTCCTCCGGGCTAAAGAACAAGAGCACTGTCTGGATTGTTATCAGTGCAAAGTTCAAAAGCCAGCATCTCTGATGGTATGGGGGTGTGTTAGTGCCCATGACATGGGTAACTTGCACATCTGTGAAGCACCATTAATGCTAAAAGGTACATACAGGTTTTGAAGCAACATATGCTGCCATCCAAGCAACGTCTTTTTCAGGGACGTCCCTGTTTATCTCAGCAAGATGATGCCAAGGCACATTCTTCATGTGTTACAACAGCATGGCTTTATAGTAAAAGAGTGCAGGTAGTAGACTAGCCTGCAGTCCAGACCTGTCTCTTATTGAAAATGTGTGGCTCATTATGAATTTTATAAAATACGACATTGGATACCCTGGACGGTAGAGTAACTGAACTTGTACATCAAGCAAAAATGGGAAAGAATTCCACCTACAAAGCTTCAACAGTTATTGTCCTCAGTTCCCAAACACTTATTGAGTGTTGTTAAAATGAAAGGTGATGTAACACGGTAATAAACATGCCCCAGTCCCAATTTCTTTGGAACGTGTTGCAGGTATCAAATTCAAAATGAGTGAATATTTGCAAAAAACAATAACATTAAACATCTCGTCTTTGTAGTGTATTCAATTGGTTATGGGTTAAAAAGGTTTTACAAATCGTCAAATTCTGTTTTACACAACGTTCTACCTTCACTGGAATTGGGGTTGTATTTAACCCAAATGCATTAACTGAGAAAAAAAGGAAAAAAGCATCATCTATCGGGTGCTTTCTACTGGCTGTCACAAACCAGATCTATTAAAGTTAAGGTTCTGAAAGTAATACTTAAATTGATAAGCTTTTGCTTTTTTAAGCTTTTTTAAGTTGTGAAAAATGACACATTGTGTCATTACTGAAACATTACTGAGCTTTATTCTAGTCACACCCCTGCATTTAAAACTGAAAATGCACCTTTGTATCCCATGGCCACATGTAGAGTAAACAGATCACCACATACTTAGGTGAGTTAGGCGAGTAAAACTCTATAGAAACACGTAAAGTTTTAGCCCACACGCAGAGCCTTGTTTTTGCCACAACGCTTCATTTTAAACATGGAAATCAGACTACATACATACCACCACATATTGAGCAGTCAGATTTCAATGTTTAAAAATAAATGGGTCACAAACTCTGAAATCAGTGTGTAACTATACTGCTCACAAAAACTTAACATATATCTTTGCTACTAAATTATCTTTTTGTTTTTCAGTGAAAAACGTGATGATTTTATACGTGTCAAAATGTTCAGAGCTGTGTTTGCTAGCCATTTACTGGCAAGCATTATGTGACTAATTTCTAAATTGTCAATTCCAAAACATCTGGTTTTGAGGTGGAAAACCATTTAGAAACAGTATTAAACTACACTATGAAAACTAACAGTACGTAAGAATAGAATACAAGTTAAAACAGTGAACAAATGTAACATTTGTCTACAAATGTAAACTTTTTTCCATAAATCCTAAAGCAAATGAACCAATACTATGAAACTGCACATCATTTTTCAACTTACAGAGGCATAGCCAACAGCATTATCAAATAGTCATAAAGCAATTAACAGTCAATATTTTGATCCAAAACTGAGTATTATAAGAAAATGTTAAAAGCAGATGTTTAAGCATGGCACAATCGCTGAACTGTACATGCTGATGAAGAACAATGAACAAATGGAAGAGGTGCAGTTAACTGATAGCCATGTCTCTCCACTCCATATTCTGATAGACATGTCTTTGTGCTCTCACAGCTCTTATAATTGCAGCATATTTATTTGACCAGTAGCCCACAAAACAGATTCTTATGGACTCTCGCCTTGTGTAATGAATGGTGGGTGACTCGCAGACTGATGAATGCTGTTTAGATGATGCTGTTTTCCCTACACAGAAACACAATGTAATATGATAATGTAATGTAATAATCACCATATTTAATCATTTCAACACATTAAAATTTTCATACCGAGAAAAGAATGGTTTGGCTAAAATGCCACCAATAATGGAAGCCAAAAGGCAGTGAATGGGGTAATTAAACATTTATAAGACATAATGCATTTTAATGGACAGACATTGGCACAGGAACAAATGCTACTGTACATGTAAGCATAAAGTACTTTCAGAAGGAAACTGCATGCCAACGATAGTGCCACAGAAGCTTAACTGCAGGAGATACGCAACAGTGTGGTTATTCCATTACATACACACATTAACAATCAAACATACTGTAGAACCACAGTGAAACACAACGGAATTTAAAAATGAATAAACATACCTCGCTGGCTGCACACAACCAACAGGGAATAAGTCCATGTGAAGAAACAGTAAGGATGGCAAACCAGTATCATATTTTAAACACTTTAAACCTTTAAGTAGGTAAATCCAGCGTGGCACTTTTAGTAGAAAGTCACAGCGGTCAAGTGACCGGCGTTTAGCACTTCTAGATAGGCTATTGTATATATTGTCTAGATATTGCTATATGTTTTGCTAATTATATGTACATGTTATATGTATTGCTAATGCATATGTATGTGTGTATATGTATATATATATATATATATACACACACACACACACACACACACACACACACACACACGCGTGCATACATACATACAAAACTTTTAAAGCATGGCATGTATAATATTTGTAGCAGTAAAAATATGTTAAATCTTTGTTAATTTGACCAGCTGTTTAATGCTGCAACTTTAGGAGTTAAGAGATTTCTATTTTTTTTAATTATAATTTGTTACAATTTTAGGGCTGATTGGATGGTTGTTAAACGACGCTATACATATTTCTATAGATATTTCTATATGCACAACTCCCCTTAGGCTTCCATTATAAATTATTTTCTGTTCTCAGTTCAGGACAAGTTTCACATATATAGAACATAGTCAATTAATGTTATGTTAATGAAGGCTGAAATATTTCTCAATAAGCCCGATGCGATACAGCACAAGGAACAGGACAGGAACAAAAAACATTACAACATATCCATGAATGAACAGCAAAGCGCTTAGTTCAGATAAGTGCTTCAAATATCCATTACTGCTCACGACCATATCACAGTAGTGATTGCATACAATACTATTCCTTAATTACTATACATTAATCATTCGTTCACTCATTAATCCATTCATCCAATTCAGGGTTGCAAGAGGCTGGATTCCAAAACCTTTGTGCAAATACCTGTTGAGGACCTAATTAGGCCAGATTGCAGACTTGTCCTTCTAGCACTTATAGTCTCAAGCCTAAACATATAAAGTCCTGTGCATTGTTGCAATATCAACGGATATACGTGCGTGCCAGCTGACTAACTGTAAATATGAACGCTCACCATTTGGATTGATTATATTGAAACTGACTCAGGTTTACAGAGTAAATAAAAAAAAGGCCGGCCATGAATGCAATCGTGCATTTACGACACTTGATCTGATACTGAATAAAAGAGAGTAAGTAATGCTCATGCAAGGCATAATATCACAGCAGTATCAGTTATGTAAATGAACTTTATACTAAGCTGTTTACAGATCACAATGGGTGGACAGAAAGTGACGTAAGCAGAACAAGCACACTTCTAAGCTCTGCTCTGTTAACTGCATGCTGTGTGCATCATTATGAAAGGATTCAAGTCAGCAGCTCTGAACTGCTGATCCCTCGCAGGAGTCATTTGTGCGCACACCCAAAACGAGACAACGATATACCCAAATTCAAATTACACTCATACTGTACAGGGCAATATATTCGCTGGGTAATTACAAAGGCTGTCTGTACACACTGGTTCAACAATAGATTCCGAGTCATATATTCACCCGTGTACATAAACAATGACAGGGCAATAAGTGAAGCGAGAAAAGGGACAGCCTCTTTTTTCATTTAGCTACCTGGAGTAACATTGAAGCACTCCTTCAGGCAAAAGCACACACGCAGGCAACACCCATCAAGCGCATCATGTTCTTACCCATCTGACAGAGTTACTGGCTCTTCTGACATTTTCATCAGGCGCAGCGCAGGACAAATGTGAACGGACAGAATGAGACAGAGGACAGACGCAGTGTTTAAGATCAGGCCCTGTCAGCAGCTTCCAGCAGTACCTTCCCTCCGGCTTCAACATGCGCGTGTGCGCGCAATCACTCGCGCACACGCACACACACACACACACACACACACACACACACACACAGACACAGACACACTCACATGCACGCCATCATTCAGGACTGGGAAGAGTTGGGATAAAGGGATGAGAAAGAACTCAGAGCTTAATTAGGGATACAGAGCGCAACAAAGTATTCACTCTCCTCCCCTTCCTAACAATCACACATTCGACACACACATACAGTTCTGTTCCCATTCTCAAGCCCCTCCCCTTCTCAGCATCACCCTCATGCTACACATTGCAGTCTGAATTTTGATTGGTTGACAAACAGACTGGAGAATCTTTGTCTGGCCACTGGCCAAACATTAAGCTGACCTAAAGCAATAAACAGAGCCCAGAATCAAGTGACAGTCTGACAAACAAGCTTTCACAAGGACCACCATTATTTCTGTGTGTAGGAGGCTCAGTTTGTGGAAGTGCAGTATGTCTGAGAGGCAATGATGTAGCCTAAAACATGTTCGTGAGGAAGACGGAGTTGTGAGTGAGAACGTGCGAGAAGCAATCTAGTGCACTGCGGTGACGTAACAGTAGTAACGGAAGGACAGAACATCATAACATAAACATAAAATGGCACACGGTCTCATTTCTCTCCTGTGGATTCATGCAGAGAGACAGTAAACAAATGTGTTATTTCTAATCCAATTCCTACAAATAGGATCCAAAGTATTAGGTTAGTGCCACGGCTCAGAGAACTGAGATTTGGCAACGCTCAGATACACTCACCAATAAGGTACACCTCCATGTTTCTGCACTCCTTGTCCATTTTATTCCTTGTCCAGTTCCATCCACGGTGGCCCGTTGGGGTCCTGACCATTACATAACTGAGTACATGGAACTAACAAAGTATGTACAGATACAGGTGGACTACAGTCTGTAATTGTAGAACTACAGGACTCCATATGCTAGGTGAAACCAATGACCAAATGTACAATGAGTGTAGCATTGTGGATATGTACCTAATATATACTGCTCTAGGAGATATTTAAAAATGAAATATGCTATAATGAATTATCCCCTCATTTAGTATATCAGTATATATTAGGTATACCTCCATGATTCTACACTCATTGTATATTTGGTCAATTTCACCTACCACCTATTTTTTGTGAGCAGTGTACCTGCCCAAGCTGCAATTCTCTGAATCATGGCACTGACCTAATACTTCAGGTCCAGTGTGCAGGAATTGGGTTAGATTTTTGTCAACAAATAATTTTGGGGGATATTATTTCCAGATTATTTTGAAAAATAAACATTAATTTACTGATTGACAGCAATAGGTAAGCACATTTACCACAGGTGAACACACTGATAATTACTCTGCTTTGAAATACATGTAGTGTGTCATGACCACAGTACAAAGGTTACTTTTGTGGTTAAAATAGCTTTCATCTCACACAACCCAGTCATGTTCGGCTTGTGATTCATTCCCCATGCTGATTTATCTTTACATACCAATAAAGGTGTGTTCTCTTCAGAACAGTTTTTCTTTTAAATGTCCTCACACTTGGGTATAATTAAATAACAATATACATACCAATCACTATATTACTTTCCATTTTATCAGTTCAACGTACATAGAAGCACTTTGTAGTTTTACCAATAACAGACTGTAGTCCATATATGTAGTCCAAATATGTCCATCTACTAACATCCCATGAGAACTGATGAAGGATTTGAGAGGATAACTATAAGAAACTTATCCTTTACATCTACATCTAACAATCAGTATAACCACACCAGTCACCACTTACCTGATCTGTGGTGGTCTTCATTAATTGATAATTGAGTAAAGAAGACGAACAAAGTATGTGGAGAAACAGATGGACTACAGTCTGATATTAGTAGAACTATAAAGTGCTTCTATATGATAAGCTGCAATGGTAAACTTGAAAGTGAGGGTGAAAACAAGGAGGTGTAGCTAATAAAGTGATTGGCTAAATGGGTCAGTGTGTTATGCGGGGGATCTCATGGGTGAGAACACACCATGAAAAGGCTTTTAAGAAAGGTGCTAAACACACATTGGGAATCATTGTAAAATGCAACCCATATTTCCAGAAACATTGACTCCTTGAACCTGAGCAGCTAAATTAGTAGTGCATTCGTTCCCAATGCTGTACCTCTCTGTTTTAATCCCCACACTTAGCATGCAGAGACTTGACAAACTTGTAAACTTTCATTTTGTTGTGATGCACAGCGTGAGTGTTCTCTGGTATTGTAGGTTTAGATCTTTTGTTCTATGGTTCAGGTTGTGCCATCTCAGTCGTTGTAAGTGTGGATTATTATTGCATATTGCTATGGTTCCAGAAGTGTGTGTATATCTCAGTGTCACTCCATTTGCAGTTTGCCATGTCTCCAGTGCTCCTAAGGCCGGTGGTTGGGACTAATTGGCTTCACGTGCGTCTCACATGACGCAGTGAATAGGAGGACCTTTTCACAGAATTATACACAGCGAATAAGAGAATCTATTCACAAAATCTATATACAGTGGAGAAAAGAATGCATTACTAAATTATCAATGCATGTACAAGCGCACTAATGTTGAATGCATATCAAGCACTTCGTGATGAATGCGTCTACTTTTCTCATGATTTTAACCCCAGTATAACTTGGTCAATGTTGTGGGAGGCTCAGCACCTATCCCAGACAAGGCATGGTACAAAGGTAGGCATGGTTGGGACTAGAGTCCATCACAGTGCTAGCAGGGGTTTCTGTTGCAGTGCTGGGTGACTATTGCCTGACTGACATGTCCTCAATTGAGCACAGCCAGTTATGTTTTGTAAGAAGCTTGACCCTACTCATAGGCACTGGCATTACTCAAATCTGGCTTAGTGGGCTAGTAAGCAGTCAGTATACCACTATACTAATTGCTATACTGGACATAGTCATCATCTATATTCTTATTCCACAGCATATTTTTCCAGCAAGCTCAGTGCCGACAAGCCAATCACACCAGCTAAAGGAATATTATTTGGGTATTATATATATCCCAATATTAATGGCTGAATGATATTGGAAACCAAAGAGTATCAATGCGTCTTTCTGAATTCATATGCTACGGTAATAATAAAAACAATAAGCTAATTATTAATAAACAAACATTGTAAAGTCAGCCTATTTGTATGAATGAGTAGCATGCAAAATCAGATCACTGAGCAGCATTATGAAGGTGGTGACTACATACTAATAACAAAATGATTTATGATATAACATAAAGCAAAATAAACTTTGCTCTTGTTTTAGAGATAACTGGATTGTTTCATTATTATATATAGTTTCCTACACTTCCCATACTGCCTTTGCACTCGTTTGCATTCTACATACAGTCTTGGCACAGCCAATTTCTTTAAGACTACGTTTGCCCACAATTTTAAAATGTGGTAATAAAACATTTACTTTTGCCAAAGTGTTCACCTTATTCATTAATCTGGGTGGAATTCAAACTTTTGAATCAAATAATTAAAAATGTCATTGCAATATCAAGCTATGTAATGAAGCTGCATTTCGGTTACTGGCATCCTTGTTATAGGATACTGGGTCCCATACAGCCTCTGGTTTCAGGTTGTATACACTGGAGTATATTGTTGCCACCAAGAGTGTATCCCTGAGTCTCACCGTTCTCTGGGGTGGTGACTGGGTCCTTGGTTCCCCCAGTTACAGTTTATGATGTACAATACTGTGCAGAGGTCTTATTAGATAAACTATTAGATTAGATATACCATTGTTTTAGAAATTGCAAGTTTATAATGATGAAAAATAATAATAATTTCAGTCTCTTCATTAGAATAACCAGAGAATAAAATAAATGAGCATGTATAACTAAAACTTCTAGAGGCTACAGTGTCAAGTATTTAATATGACCTTCCCAAACACAGCATGCTTCTTCATGATCCCAAGTTGACACATTTTTATTAGAATCGTGGTCACGAACGTTCTTTTTGTAAGGGTCTCAGCTGTTTTTTCACGAGGGTTACAGGGTTAAAAGGACAAGCCATGCTCATAAAAGGCTAAAGCAGACAAAGCTTGGGATGAAGATAATAATGGAAAGCTGAATCCAAGTTTGCAAATATTGGGTCCAATTGTCAATAATTTGTTATATACAGTTATTATGCCATTATTGAAATATCCAATCAAATGGTGACCTTAGACTTTTGCTAAGTACTTTGTAAAGGTCTAAACACCACAATTGCTGCTTTGAATAGCAATGTGTTATCACTTCAGATGATCAACCTACAAATTAATTAACAGGAAAAACTAAAATAAGACTTACAATGTAGGTGTTCCAGTGTCACTGAGGCCATTTTCATCATCTGGCAACTCCAACCTGGAAAAACAGGTGAGGGTTTAGATGACATAGGAAAGAAAATACTAGAGCAAAGTACTAAAGGAAGTTCTGAAAGGACAGTATTGTTGGAAGTAATGCAATATGATATTTTCACCTACAATCCCCCTGAGATATTTCAGAAAGACAGCACAAACTACATTTAGTAGAACAGTTCATCAAATAAAGATGTGGCGTCTCTTACTTGAAGTCTGTTATTACAGGATTCAGCCCATTACTCTCTATAATTGGTGACCTGCAAAATTTTAAATGCACTTAGAAATGTCTAGGGTCAAAAGAAAGGTTGCTTTTGACATGACTGAAATGTAAAATAGTAAACGGTATAGACTGACCGTGATGGAGAGGTCATCCAGACAGGTTCCTCCTTCTTTTCAATTTTATCCCTGAAACAAAACATTTTAAGAAACAATTTAAAAGTTCCATCATAGCTTTACCTGTAATTTCCTTCAACATATTATTCACATTTCATATTTATCAGTCTACTTGCATTTAGCATGAGATATGAAAGCTACAAATACCTGATATCTATTAACACTATCACTTTACAGTGCAACGAATCCTAAATAAGACTTTTTACATATATGACTTGCATATGACGTTATGCTTTTGTCATCTGGGACAAAAAAATAAATGTGCTACATAAAAGCACGTGGCATACATAAATTACTCATTAATTGCCAGTAGTAATTACAAGTCTGTAAAGCAAAAATGTGAGCCATCCTTTCATGGTCATTAACAATTCAAGGACTGCAGGTCCACCACTAAAATTAAATTACTAAATTAAACATCTTAAATTACAGTAACATGTATCTAATGTGAGGTGACTGTGTTAGGTACACTGTTGCAATCATATCAGCTTTCCAGACAGTTTTTTTTTTTTACTAATTAGGTCCAGGGCTATAAAACAAATCTCTCTTTTTATCTCTGTCCTGACCCAAACAAAAATAAATTCCTGCCACTTTTCTCCATGTAGTGTGAATACACACTGGTGGAGTAGCAATTAGCTGTAAAAAATGGCATCAGTGGAGAAGTATTAAGGTGGAACATTGATGAAGAAGAAAGTTAAAAACTACAGTATTTTTATAGATCTAATCCTAATGCTGTCAAAACAGGGTTTTTAAGCACTGTGCAGTGTTTAAGTACATTAGCAACTTAAAGGCTTTCCAGTTAAAGTGATCTAAGTACCAAACTGAAAAGCTACCAGCAAACCCAAGTACTACCGCTCCATGAGAGTCAGTTCCTTTTTATCTTCTTTGGTCATCAATGACTTGCTTAAAATCTAAACTGGTACTTTTTAAATTTGTTGCAAATCAATGGCCCATAAATGGGTTTGGGTGAATAACGTTATGGACATCCATCCATCCATCCATCCATCCATCCATCCATCATATTTTACTTAATCCACACGGTGTTGCGGGCCAGCCAGTCCCTACCCGGCAACTCTAGGGTACACACACACACACAGTCATGCACACAGTCACAAACTAAGGACCACTTTTAGAGACATTAATTAACCTAACACACATGTATTTGGACTGTGGAAGGAAACTGGAGTACCCAGAGTAAACCCACGCAAACACCGGGAGGACATGCAGACTCCACACAGAAAGGACCCAGGCCGCTTGAACCCAGGCCGGATTGAACCCGGGACCTTTTTGCTGTGAGGCAGCGGTGCTACCCACCGTGCTGCCCTGTTATGGACATATGATGAGAATGTATTAAAAAGCTGTATTTAATGGAATGTGTGCTTTATAGCAATGCCAGCGTAATACGTAACAATGACACAGCTTTACCTAAACCTAGTGAAACAAAGTTGATTGTCATTCTAATCGAGCATTTGTTCCTCCAAGAAATATACACAAATATGGTGTAACATACAAACAGTACAGTACGAATTCTAGGACAACAGGAAGTACAAATAACTTAGTGACATGTGCACTAGTGTTTGGTACATTTACATTTACGGCATTTAGCAGACGTCCTTATCCAGAGCGACTTGCAACTTATATTCAAGCAATGTTGGGTTAAGGGCCTTGCTTAAGGGCCCAACTGTGGCAGCTTGGCAGAGATGGGATTTAAACCCAGGACCATCAGGTCCAGAGTCCAGTGCCTTAACTGCTAGGCTACCACAGTCCCAGTGGGGCAAACACACACACACACACACACACACACACACAATGCAATAGTCCACTACCTGGACTGTACACTAGAATATCCAGGGCTCAAATTACATCTTTGGCAAGACAACACTGTTGTGTTTTTGTGCAGCCCCAATCTAAGCAAAATGGTCATGTAAAATTGTTATAAATCGCTGTGCTGAATGACTAGAATAAATATAGATGTCAGTAAAATGGTGAGATTGTAGGCTATATGAACCCTTCAACTCCAGTAGGTACTTCAGTAACATGTGAACAGAGTAAACTTATTTACATGATTTAACATGATAATCTAGTTTCCATTACAATTGACGTTTCTAAAATGACAGAAAGACAGACTAATGGATAAGCAGATAAGACGCAACTGCGTACTGGCTGGGAAACAGGAACTGTCTTAACTGCAAATTAAACGAAACTTCATAAGTAATTCCATATTAGCAATATCCTTGTTGTCAGCAGTAAATATGTCCATTTTGTATTTGTCCACAAACGGCTGCTTAACGTCTCCAACCGCAAACAGAAACGAGAGCAAGCTCAAACTTCCAGACACGACGTGGAGACGCGAGCGCTTTCTTCATTAAAGCAACGCAATGAAATGTAATCCAAGAAATGAGCCGAACCACTTTCAATACTTGTGATTTCCTGCCTCCCAGTTTCAAGCAGGAAAAGAAACAACGTGTAAAGGTAAGACGGCGTCACTAACTCACCTGTCTGCGTCATTCTTTTTGCGTCTCCAAAAACTCATCCCAAAGTCAATCTATTAAATCTGTTAGGAAGCAGACGTTCACCAGCAGGACCAAGAGAAGCAGATAGAATCGGATAAACCGGTAGCAGCAGCTGCTGAGTAAAACTAAACGTGTACGAGCAGGAGGGGCAGAAGAGAAGGCGTGATCGTCTCAATCTGTCAATAGCAGGAACGCTCTTCAGCGCTCAGTGTGCTGCTTCTGTGTACCGCTGCTCCTCTGTCCAGGTCTTAAAGACCTCCGAGTTCCTGCGAGAGCTACAGAAGAGCAGATGATCCAGACTTGATCCAGAGCCCTACATTAACGCTACTCTAAGTTACTGTAGTAACTTAAAAAAAAAAGCAGTTTAGAGTGGTTACAAAGAAATAAATGAATAAATAAGGAACCATAAGAAAGTTCAAGGCTTCATTTTAGTTCAGGGGTGTCCAATGAGCCATTACTACACTGGAATTAGGGGTGTTAGAAATTATTGTACAGCCTGGTGTATTGAGACAATCCAGACAGGTTCCTCCTTCTTTTCAATTTTATCCCTGAAACAAAAATTTTAAGAAACAATTTAAAAGTTCCATCATAGCTTTACCTGTAATTTCCTTCAACATATTATTCACATTTCATATTTATCAGTCTACTTGCATTTAGCATGAGATATGAAAGCTACAAATACCTGATATCTATTAACACTATCACTTTACAGTGCAACGAATCCTAAATAAGACTTTTTACATATATGACTTGCATATGACGTTATGCTTTTGTCATCTGGGACAAAAAAATAAATGTGCTACATAAAAGCACGTGGCATACATAAATTACTCATTAATTGCCAGTAGTAATTACAAGTCTGTAAAGCAAAAATGTGAGCCATCCTTTCATGGTCATTAACAATTCAAGGACTGCAGGTCCACCACTAAAATTAAATTACTAAATTAAACATCTTAAATTACAGTAACATGTATCTAATGTGAGGTGACTGTGTTAGGTACACTGTTGCAATCATATCAGCTTTCCAGGCAGTTGTTGTTGTTGTTTTTTTTACTAATTAGGTCCAGGGCTATAAAACAAAACAAAAGCCATTACTACACTGGAATTAGGGGTGTTAGAAATTATTGTACAGCCTGGTGTATTGAGCAGGACTACAGGACAAGCACGGGACCAGAAAAGCTTGAGAGACTCACGGTTTTAGTTAGAGTCAGTTTCTTTAAAGACTTTAAAGACCCAACAGTATGGGGCTTAGCTTATAGTCCTGTACCTTACCTGCTTCACCAGCACCACAGTTGCAGACCCTCCAGATACTCTTACAATTTGTCAAAGTACTTCACATAGAAACTGCAATAAAAACAGAACAGCATCAGCATTCTGTTAAACACATTTTAGATAAACAATACGGGACGACGGTTGCTGTCACTTCCTCTGGCGTTATTTAACTCCATGTTTGTGTGGGCAGATGAGATTTTTACCAGATCTTAATTAACAGTGCACAAACACACCACCAAAATAGCAATCACACGACAGGATAACAAACACAAAATGAAACACTGACTTTTGGACATCCTCTCTACTCTCATCTCAATCAGTTTAAAGTCCCTTGCCGTTTTGTTTGCACCTTATTAGACCTGGTAAAACAGTTTTTGGTTTAGATATCGATTTGACCCAGTGATCAACCTCAATCAGAAAAGGTTTGGACAGTACTGAAAAATACAAATAAAAAAACTCAGCATTTTTTGTTTTTACACTGAACATTATTTAAATGTAGATAGTATTAAGCTGATATATTTTAAGTTTTGTTTGCTCACCTCACCTTCATTTTATTTGATTCAAAAAGATCAATTTCTTAATTAAAGCATGCAACCTGTAGTTTTGCATCGTTTTGTTAAAAAAATACATCTACAGCCCTGGGAAAGATGGTCTTGAAGGTAGCACGTGTTCTAAAATGCTAAAATAACAGAACAGTAAATTACCATTGCCAAGGGTACTGTCACAACCCCATAACGTAACTACTGGACTCTTTAGACTGTTACCAGTCTGGATGGTCCCATTCATCTTTGGTCTGGACCACACAACATAAAAAGAATCTGACATACTAGTTCATCACAATATACATTTCCACTTAGTGACACCACTTCTGGATATTAACTTGCACTTCATGCACTGAAATTTCCTGAAAATTGTTTAATGATATTATTCTCTGTAGAGAAAGAAATACAGAAATCTTTCCATGCATTTGTTGACAAGCTAGAGATCCTCTGCCCATCTCTGCTTCTCAAATTATTGGCCTTTCATGGATACTGCTTTTGTACCAATCATGAATAAAAAGTAAAAAAAAAAAAAAAAAAAAAAAAAAAGACCAAATCTCATCAAGTATCTTGACAAAAAGTGCTGAGGTTGAATGCTTATCTTTGTCTACAAATATCCACATAAATGCTCAGTGGGGACATTTGAAGACAGAGGCAAGCATTCAACCTCATCACATCTATTCAATATATGTAATGAAAAACGTTGTACAGCGTGAGTCGAAAGCCAAATTACAACTTTTTATTTTAGAAACAAAGGGAAACCTTTATACCAGCAAGTAATGGGTGAGGCATGTCCAGCACACTCCCACCATCTTGAAAGCTGCCATATTTGTTGAAGGGCAATTTTTTCCAATGGGAAAGTGGTCATGGAGCATATCAAAGAAGGCCAGAATTATCTCAGAAATCAGTTGACACAATTTGTAATATATATTGTGGTTCAAAAGTTATCAACAAAAGTTTTTTTGTTCATCACAGGTAAAGGATGATGGAACTGACCATTCTGATTGCCGCAGCACTGTTGCATCCGTCATAGCCAAAATATTTTATTTCAACTCCACTTTAGTCTATAAAAACTGCCAAAAAACTTTAAAAACAATAATATTATGTAAGGGATGAATAACGGTGACGTGTATCTTAACAAAATATACTGTTACACACAAATACTACTGCATTTTCTGTTCAGTCTATATGTTTTAGTCAAAAAGAATTCATCACTCATAAATAAGTCATTCAAACTGCTTTGAATGACTTATTTATGAGTGATGAATTCTTTTTGAATCATTGAAAG